>PVJD01005806.1:0-108809 GCA_004026545.1 Mormoops blainvillei | reverse complement strand
GGGATCTTGCGAAACTGCAGAACTGTGTCCAAGAACCTTCAGCCTCAAAGATGCAATTCTGTCTTTTTCCCTTGCTCTCTCTTCCCCAAAGTCCCTCCAAGCCCGGCAGAGACAACTCCTGCCTCCACTGCTCTGGGTCATCCTCCCGAGCCCAGCACGCTGTCAGATCACTTGTCAAACAAAAACGCAGATCCCACCGCCTTCTAGGGACCGGGAGTGAGAGGACATGAGGCGCCCAGCATGCAGGGTTCCCACTGGGCAGCCCAACCCAACCACAGCACCCATGGGGGGCTGGGCTCCACATGGCTCAGCTCTTCAGAGGAGAAAAGAGCGGGCAGGTGTGGCTCTGCTGCTTGGGCGTCAGTCACCCCATAGGCAGAAGGTTCTCGGGTTCGATTCCCATTCGGGGCACAGACCTGGGTTGAGGTTGGGTCCCTTGCTCAGGGCACATGTGGGAAGCGACCAATCGATGTTTTTCTATCTCACATGAATGTTTTCTCTCTCTCCCCACCCCCCACCATCCCCCTCTCTCCTCAGTGGGCGTGTCCTCGGGTGAGGATTAAATAAATAAATAGATAACCGGCTATCAGGCAGGATTCTGGGCTGGCTCTAACCCGGGTGCGGATGGCAGGGTGGGCTAACACAACGTCAGCACCCGGGCTGACGCCTGGTTCCGGCTGAGCCTGGATGACCCAGGTTTCCCTCTCTCCGCCCTGGTGGTCTCATCTGTAAATGAGGTATCGGGACTGTGAAGCCCCAGGTCTCCCCGGCCCTGACTTTAAAATCAGAACTCAGTGAACACATGCAGGCTGGCAGATGGGACTTCACTCGGGTGCCTCCTGGCGCACCCTCATCCCTGCCCCCTGGTCCCTACAATCCTAGGGCCACCCTTCCGTGCTCCACCTCCGTCCTGTCTGGGGAGGGCAAACCCTGCCCTTGGAGCTGTGCTGGTGTAGAGCCTAGCTGTTCCCTCCCTCTCTGGTGGAAGCGCGCTTCCTGGTGAGCCCCACGAACGCGGGGCCGCGTGGTGCAGCAGGGAGAATTTCCAGAACCTGTAGGTGGTCCCTCCCCGTGGGCTCGTAATTACTTCCCGATTCCAGAGGTTCATTATGTGAGATGCAGGCCCCATCTCAGCTGTCAGCGGGCGGCGCCTGGATCGCTCAGCGCCGCTCTGGGGGAGATGAGGACAGAGTCCCAGAAGGTCTGCTTGCAGCGGCTCCCCATCCTCTCCTGGTGGCCTCAGCCCTGCCCTCCGGGTGCACCTGCAGCCACTGGGGGTGGGGGCGGTGGGACACTAAGGGGGATTTGGCAGGAAAGAACCATTGCACAGCTTGGCCACAAATCCAGTGCTGAACTTGAAATGGGGCTGATCAGCTCTTACTGGAGGCGGCGGGCGGGGCGGGGGCAGGCTGCAAAGAGTTGTTATTGCGACAGATGACTAACCTAGAGAGAGGTCGGGGAGCGTCGCTGTCCGTTCATTCTTCCATGCCCCGGGTCTGTTGTCACCAAGCCCACCCTCCTTCTCTGGGGGACTCGGGGACACACGCATATTTTGGAGGGGCTATGTGAGGACCAAGGCCCCTGGGAACGGGGTAACTCTTTCACAGCCCGGTCGGAAGAGGAATGAGTACCGGCCCCACAGAGCACCTGTTCTGAAGCACCTCCCGCACGTTCGCTTGTTTGGTGCTCACAACCACCCCGTGAGATACCACTTCCGTTATTCCCATCTCATGGAAGAGCAAACTGAGGTGGTAAGAGGTTAAATAATTTAGCCAGGAAAAGAGCTGGCCGGTATGTGAATGCAGGCGGCCCGCTCCCAATCTGCTCTCCTAACTCCTCCACGGTCCTACCAAGACCGGGCCGTGTCGGCGGAGAGGGGCCATGGGGATCCTCTAGGGTCAGATTCCGCACCCCACCCCTCCGTTCTCCGCCGGCCTCCCCAGAGACTGGGCACAGTCCCAACAAAGCAGGGAGGGGAATCCCACATGGACTGAGATTCGATTTCTACCACCTGCTGGGGCACAGCTCTTCGGGGAAATTTGGTTCAGTTACAGATTAATCAAGAGCTTGTGGATGAAGATGCATTTCTGTCACAATAACCACCCCGCGCCAAATGTCCGGAAAGCAGCCACCGCACCTAGGGTGAGAACAAAGACACACCTCCAGCTCCGCTTCCTCCTCCCACCGGGGGGCTTCCGGCCCTGGGTTTGGGTCTCTCCCGGTCCAGGGGGCTGCTGGAGGCACCCGTCACCATGCTCACTCACTCAATTAGGCCTGCAGGTCCTCCCTCATCTGGAAAGAATGAAGGCAGTGCTCCGGTCACTAATGCAAACCATTTGTGCAGCCGGAGGAAACGGGCGTGATCCCGGGGACATTCCAGCTCCCCTTGCAAGAAAGAGGCCGGTGGTCAGTCCGGACTGGGCGGGCACGCTGCAGAGAGGGACGTTTCTGGTCAGGCCGGACTCAGCTTCCCGTCACCACCCAGGACCTCTCTGGGAGCCGGACCCTGGCCACCCTCCTTGCCCTGCTCACGTGCTAGGTGTGTGCGAGGGAGGCCAGTGGTTTCAGAGATTCCAGCTACGCAAGCTGGACACCCTCTCGCTTCCTCACAGGCAAGGCCCAGGACGCAGCAATAGGTCTGATGCACCAAAGAACACGAGAGGGAAACGTCCTCAGTTCCCGACACGCTTCCGTAGAGTGGAAGCTCCTCGAGGCTGAGGTGTTCACAATTGGTTTGACCTCCAGGCCCCAGCACGCCCCTAGAGGGAGGGGCATGGGTTTCCATCCGCTGTCTTTCCACTCTGGCCCCCCCATGTGCCCTCTGACTCGCTGCCATTGAGCCATTCAGCCATGCCGATCCTTTTTTCATCCCTTGTGGACTGCCGAGCAGCCCCCTGTCCCAGGACCTTCGCACGTGCTGTTCTGGGAGCCTAGAGCTCTTTCCTCCCGAATTCGCATAGTTAACACTGTAGCTTCTGAGCGCTCAGCTCAGACATCGCCTCCTCGGGGAGGGCAGCCTCCCTGCACCTGGTCGGTCCCCGGCACACCTCCTCATCACACTCTGTAACTCCTCTTGTCGCATCTCTCACTGTCATCATTCTACTTTTTCATACGAATCTTTGATCAGTGTCTTTGTCTCTCTGCACATAGTCAACTCCACGAAGAGGAGGACCATGTTGCCGTGACACCCTCGCCCAGCGCCTGCCAGCCCGTAGGTCCGCAATGGGGAGACGGACTGAGTAGCAAATGCTGAACAGCCCCCACAAACCAGTATTTTCCTCCTTGTACGGAGAAGCGACGTGAGGCCCAGAGAGGAAGGGAGACTTGCCCGAAGCCACGCTATGAGAAGGGGCCAGGGGCAGGTTTTGCACCCAGTTCTGACTCAGGCCCCGGCCTTTCCTCCGCTTCCTGGGTGGCTGAAGGATAAGGGCCCTCGGCCTTGCCTGTGAGTGTACAGCGGCGAGGCTGTGACTCGGATGCGAACTGCAAAGTCCCAGCCCGAGGAATGAGACTGCCCGGGGGCTCAGCGCCAGGCCGGCCCCTTGCCGTTTAGCCAGGGGCCACCATCCCCAGCCAGGCAGTGAGGTGGCCTTGGCCCCCGGTGGCTTCCAGCCCTGCTGGGTCATGAACTCTGAGAGAAGCAGGGGTTGCCTGGGCCCGGGGCCCTGGGTCTCTCCGGGTGGCTGCAACAGCGGGCCACATGTTCACCAACTGGGCTCTGGGAAATCGCCTCGGGTCCTGGCTCACGGAATTGCTCTGGGTCCACATGAAAGGCATTCTTGGAAAATGTCTCCCCCTCCCTCCCTCCCCGGCTGGAGAAGTGTGTGCTGAGACTTGTGGCAGCACTTGCCGGCCAGGACCAGTCTGAGAGGCGGCCGTGGGTCTCACGGCTTTATTGCTCAGCGCTCTGGCACTTTCTCTCGCGTCCACCTCCTCGCGAAACAAAGATGCTCCGAGAAGTGGACGCGGCCGATAAAGGGCCTCAGGTTCCCTGTACCTTCCCCTGGAAAGCTGCCTCCACATTCCAGACCCAAGTGCAGAGGGGGAGGGAGAGGGGGAGGGGGAGGGGCCGTGGGGACAGGCGTTGTAACCGCCCCCTGCACGGAATCACTGTTTCATGTCTCCCACACTTCCCAGAAACTTCCCAGAAATGACAGCCATGCTCCTGACTGGCCAAGACGCACCTACAGCAGAATGCCCTCCCCTCCGTCTTCAGGGGCTACCTCCTTGTCACTAACCCCGAGGACTCCGTTCCAATGTCACTTCCTCCAGGATGGCCTCCCTGGTCACCGCCACACCTCTGCATTTGTTTTATGTTCTTTACAGCCCTTGTCAGTTCTGAGGAAGAGGCAAAACGCAGCATGAGTCTGAGCAGGTCATCTGGACAGAACGAAACATCGTGCAGACGCGTTTGCTCCTGAGGAAGGAGATCGTTGTCTGGCCTTGGCCACACCAGGGGCAGGGACCAGTAGCATCACACTTTTGGGGGGTATAGTCCCAACACCTTCAGCTCCGTGGAAAGCAGCTCTGTCCCAGGGAACTTCCTGTGACCATGGGAATGTTCTCTATCTGCCCTGCCCACTATGGTAGCCCCTGGTCACACGTGCCTATGAGCACCTGAGCTGTGACTACTCCTCCGGAGGAGCCGAAGTCTTTATGTCCTTTCGCTTTAATGGATTTCAACTTAAAGAGCTCCCCGTGGCCAGTGGCTATCACGTCAGACAGCGTAGCTCTCGAGTTTTGCCACGCAACGTGTGGGCTCCTGATCCGCCATGTCAGCATCCCCCCCAAGCTTGTTAGGACTAAGCCTGACTCCAGACCGACTGCATCAGACTTGCATTTTAACAAGATCCCAGGTGGTTCTGTGCACATGAACGTTTGAGGAGCGTTTCTCTGGAGCACAGCCAAGACAAAGGGGGAAGGAAGGAAAAGAAAGGAAGCAAGCAAGAAAAAAGGCTCCCAGGGAGAACAAGGATCCAAGTCCCTTTATCTTTCGCATAGAATCCACTCAGCACCCACGCGGGGCGTCTTGACGTCCACTTTGGACTCAGTTCTAACTGCTTTGGCTGCGGGATTTTCTTTTCCAGCGGCAACCAATTGAGCGTGTCTGCCACCTCGGACGCCGCCCGTGTAACCGGCGGAAAGTGCCGTGTTACCACCTACGGAAGGTGAGGGGCGAGCATCTTGCCAAGACGGTCACAGCCTCTGGCCTGCAATTCTGCGGACCAGGGCAGCGTTCCGGGATTTCATTGTTAAGTCCCTGGGAGCGTCTGGAATAATGAAACACGTCCTCTACGCCGATGAAATTTAATGTTCAAGCTACATAATAAAATGGCTTATTTATGGGCAAATTTTACATCTCCCTGCAGGGAGATAAGTTAGCGTGTGAGTCCTTGCCGCTTCTCGTGGCCTCCCCTTGACATCTCACGGGACATGTGGGGGAGCAGGGGCAGGCGCAGGGTGGGGGACGGGAGGCTGCGTATTCATGAACCTGTGGTGCAACATTGTGGTCGCCGAGGACGACAGTTCTGCAGGATTTGCAGGTTCACGGCTGGGGAGCAGGGAGTTCAGTGGGACTCACTTTCTGACGGCTGCCACGGCTGTTGGCGCAGTGGCACCGATGGAAAGAAAGCGTGCAGACAGCAGGCTGTCCCACGGGTCGGGCCGGGCGCCCGCTGGTCTTTCTCGAAGTATCAGAGCCTGAAGCAGAGGGGGCGCCACCCCAGCCCACAGGAGGGACAGGCCGCCCACCGCACCACCGTGGGAGGACTCAGAAAACAATTTGGCACCTTGCTTCGGTGTAAATGGAAACTTACTCTCCCCAGAGGTGTGGGTTCCCTGGGCTGCTTTGGCCGTAGGCTTGGCTTTCTCGGCCTGGTCCCAAGGAGGGCAGAGGTTAGAGGGGCCCCAGCACCCTCCCCCCAGCTGGAGATTTGCAGCCAGAGCAGCAGTGAAGGGACCCACTGGAGCAGGGCTCTGCAGACAGAATTCAGGCATCCGTGGGTGCCCACGGGTCCCCGTAAAAAAGAACATCCTTATTTTCCCTCCCCTCTCAATGATGCTCAGCATTTCCGTCCACTGTGGACGCAGGGGACGAACCCCGGAGGCGGAAGCAGCTCCGGGGATTCTGTCCCAGCAGAAATCCCCCGCCTCTTCCTGCCACATCGCAGTGCACGCAGGTGTCTCAGCTCCGGTTTACGCGCCTCACTGCTTCAAAGTCGGGGCGTCGTTAGACGCGCTGCTGGGTCTTAATCGATGGGCTCACATTTATTGCTGTATCGCCATTCAGACTATTTTGATATCCATGTTTCAATATAATTTGTTTCATTTGTAAGCCTATGCATTTTATTTTACGTATTCACTCTGAGACGGGGTCTTAAGGATCTCGTGCATCCACAGGGACCTTCGCAGTGGGCGGAGGCTGCAGGTCACGCAGTGGTCAGGTGTCTACGCTCAGGTCATGGGCTGAGAGGCCTCGGGGCAGCCCACTCTCAGACGGGGTTTCGAGTTCAGAGGGTGTATGAGAAAGTCCCTTCGGGAGAGGGTGCACGTGGAACTGAGCAGATACAGAAGACGCGGTTGCCATGGCATCTCCGCAGACCCCAGGTGCAGTTCTAAAGCTGCAACGACCCTTCAGAGCTGTCCAGGGTGGGAATAGGGGCCCCGCCCTTTAGAATTGTGAAAAAGAGGGAGTCTGTCTGTCCAGTTCGAACAACGGAAACCCAGAAACCGCTGGAGGTGTTTCAAACAGAACGTAATTCAGGAGATTGTCTGAGGAGCGATGGGGGAGGTAAAGCAGCCCTGAAATCAACGAGGCAAGGACGCCGCTGGGCCGCGAACTGGATAAAACCACGGGCTGTCCCAGGAGCTGAGGGACAGGAGTCCCAGCGGGCCTGGAACCCTGGCAGACCTGCCCCTCCTCCATGGAGGACACGCGGTGGCCGCGGCACGGGCCACCAAGACGGAGGGAGGGAAAGGGGACGTTTCTCCTCCTGCCCTTTACCTTCCACCAGGTGCCTTCCCTTGGCTGAACCCACCTGAGCGAGCTGACCCAGGACCCTGGGAAACAGTAGCCGGTGAGGGTCAGCCTCCTGGGGCGCAAAGAAGGGCGAGGGGGGCTGGCGACGAGCAGCACCGTGTGTGTTGCTGAAACAGAGAACCCCGGAGGCCACGTAACGCCTAACGGGAGGGAGACCTCGTCCATATTACGTGCCCCGTGGCACTTCTAAATTTCGAACCACGAGAATATACTGCCTCCTTGAAACAAGATGCCTGCTTGACATTCCTGTTTAGTACATCAGAAAGGGCAAAGCTATTCTCTCTTCGTTGCAAAACATCCTCCTGGAAGAAAATGCCCACAAAATCCCCCCCCCCAAAAGCCTCCCGTAATTACACCCCCAGAGACAGCTCAGCATTTCTCCTGTTCGCGTCTTTCACAACTGTCCTCTTCAAACGCCTCTGCTCACGGCCCCTCCCTGAGCGGAGGCGGGCGGGGGCTGAGTGCAGGGTGAGGAAGTGGCCCTCTCAGCAGCAGCTGGCCTGCTGGAGGGGTTCGCACCACATCTGCAGCCACTTAGAGAACTGGCGACGGAAGGCCTCCGCTCGCAGCCCGGCCGCCCGCCCGCCCGCCAGGGCGCCAGGCTCCCCACCTCCCTGCAGGGCGCTGCCTCCCGCGGAGGCTCTTGCCCCCCAACCCCAGGAAACCGTGCACACTGGCCGCCACCCGCCGGAGCTCCGTTGCCTACAGGGAGGGATGTGGGCCCCTGGGCTCCCCTTGGTCCCACCCTGGACTGACATGCTCTGTGTTCAATATCCCATAAAAATGAGCAGAGGAACAAGCCCAAGGTCACCTGTGCTCCTTGAAAATTAACCTGTGAACTCGGTGAAGAGGCAGCTGAGCACAGGAAGCAGAAGTCACTTGCCCCAGGTCAGACAGGAACCCAGACTGAGGGCACTGAGGGGACACGGGTGCGGGCCCCGGGCTCTGCCCCTCCGTGCTGCCTCCTAGTCTTGCGGCGGGGGTCTCACGTCGGTTGACAGCAATTCCCGACACTCGATGCCTTAGTTTTCTTGGCTACGCAGTGGGATCACTAACACCCATCAAAAGGTTGTGATGAGGCTTCAATTCGCCGAAGCTTCCGCACGTAACAGAGCTCAACAACACGAGGCCCCTTCTTCCTCCTCTTTAAGGGTCCTCATCCTGAAACCGCACGGCTACCTGAGGCTCAGTTGGGAACGCCGACCTCTCTGCAGAAGCCCCCGGTGGCCAGCCGGGGAGCTAGCTCTGGCGGCGGCGGCGGGGGTGGTGGCCCCAGGCCTGGGTCCAGATTTGCTACACGTGCTGTCTCCCCTCCTCGCCCAGGGCAACGGGTGCAGGTCGGGCTGCCTTTCCTTGTCGTTAACATTTCCATGTCTGCTTTCCCAGCCCGATTCTGGAAAATTTTCCTAAGACAAGAAGAAGCGGAGCCGCTCTCAGTGGGAGCCCGCCGCCCCTCGTAGATGGGGCCATCGGGCTCGCCGACAGATAGACCGCTGTCGGTACATCGGGGGCTCTGCTTGGCTCCCTGATATCTGCCTGCACCCCAGGCCACGGTGCTGTAAATAAGTGTCTGGGTCCTCTCCTGAATGGGGCAGGTGTGTCCTGGTTTCTAGGCTGAGTCTCCCGGACACAGGGCTGTCCTGTCTGGACGCAAAGGCCTCTTCGCCCTCATTGCAGCCTCAGCCCCTCCCCGGCCCCCATGGCTGGCACGGGCGGAAGGAGCCTGGGGCCGTCGTTCACCTCCGTGGTTCCATTGCAGGTCATCCTTGGCATGGCCTCACCGTGACCTCCAGCCCAGAGCGGCAGCTGTTCTGTGTCGGCTTCCGGAGGACCAGGCGGCCGCTCAGACACTTAGAGACGTCTCTTGCTGCCCGAGACGGACCTTCTCATCCCGTGTCTCTCGTCTGCGAAGGTTCAGCAAGCTCATCTCCTGGGCACGGAAACCCAGAGACGAAGGAGGCCCAGCCCAGGTTGGTCTCCCCAGGACTTCACAGTCCGGCCCAGCGTGGCCAGGGCTTCGTACTGCGATGCACAAGCAGCTGTAAAAAGAGCAAAGAAAGCAAAGAGCACTGAGGGCTGCCCAGAGGGCTGAAGGCAGGGTTACAGTCGTCTCTTCCTCTGGAACAAGCCAGCCCAGGACGTCATGGCACAAGGCAGCTGCGTGTGCTGCAGGGTCAGTGGGTCAGGAGTTTGGACCGGGCCCTGCGGGGCTGCGTCCTCCCTGCCCTGGGGTGCGTGGGACCTCCCCTGGGGCACTCTCATGGCTGGAGGTGCCTTGAAGGGTCAGGTGTCAGGGCCGGGCAGGCTCAGCCGGGGCCACTGACCAGAGTACCGGCACGTGGCCGCGGCACGGCAGTCTCGGGGTCGTCCGACTTTTGACGTGGGGTCTCTGGGGTTCCCGAGGGGGGTTTCCCAGTGAACCCGGTGGAAGTGGCACGACATCTTATGACTTGGCGTCTGAAGACACGCAGCAGACAGAAGACTTCCGACCCACACCGTGTCGGCCAAATAGTCCAGGCGTCGGGTCGCGGAAGGCTCCTCCTGAGGGGCGGAGAGGCAAAAGCTGGTTGCCAGGCGTAAAAACCACCCGGGGCTTTCTGCAAGGGGCACCCCTGGAGCTGAACCTCGAAGGTGAGTAGAAGTTTGCCAGGTGGACAGCCCACGGAGGGTCCAGGCTGAGGGTCGGCCTGTGCGAAGGAAGGCCCGGGGTTTTGTATCACATGAAATAATCCCATCACTTTTCCTAGGAATTTTCTGGGCACTCCTCCCTCCAGCCCCCCAGCCCTGCAGCCCACCATCCTCTGTGGGGCCACCCGGACAGCCAGGGCCCTACTGTGCCCCGCGTTCAGACACCAGCCCCCCCTTCACCAGGGCTGATGAGAGGTTCGGTGACGGGCCCACATCCCAGTGGCCTGGGGCCCCGGCTCCCACGGCTGCAGTGAGCACCCAGGGACACACCACCTGGGAGAGGTTGGAACAGAGTCCAGCCAGGCCCCCCGCCCATGTTCTCATCCCCAGCTCTTGGTTTAGAAACCCCCGCGGCCCGGCCAAAACGCCCTCGGTTGGGTTTTCCAAAGCACTAAAGGCTCTGTGTCTGCTGGCCTCGGTCCCAGCCATTCTTTCCATAATGGTTAGTTCTTTTGATTGTAGGCATAAAAACTCAGACTGGATTAAACAAAAAGGGGAAATTATTGGTTTCTGTAGCTAGGCTGTTCCAGGAGCAAACGCTGGAGATTAAACTATCTCAGAATTCTCTCTCTCTCTCTCTCTCCGTTTCTCAGCTGTGTCTTTTTCTGGGTTGGCTTCCTTTTCAAGCAAAGTCTGCCCGAAAGCTCCGGGCGTAACTGATACCTGGACAACCAGCCGAAAGACGGCGGGTCTCCGTCGGATGCAGGGCTGCAGCCCCACAGAGGGTCTGCCTGGCCCCGCTCGGACCGCACAACAGGGTTAGGCCCCAAAGACACATTTCCTTTCAAGAAACTGGGGTTCTGTACCCAGAAGGGGAAAGGAAAACATGGAGGGCAGAAAAGCCTTCGCTGCCCCGGGGCCACTAGAGCTGCACAAATGGGCGGGCGGAGCCTTGTGCGGTCTGCCCTCAGCGATTCTTCTTCCAATTCACAGAAGGGGGCCACGTGGACTCCCGCCGGGTTTGGCAAGGTGGGCCGCCCTTTCCTCCCCCCAGGGCTTCAGCGCCGCCTGGAAAACCCTCCTCATTCCAATGCCTGTTCCCCGGGAAGTGGCCGTGATGAGTCATGAGTTCCTCACATGCCCGCGGGGATTCGGTCTCCTGCCTCAGTCTGCTCACGTAGCGGTTCAGCGGGGATTCCTTCTCTGTCTCCTGCCTGGTCTAAGACAAGCTCCATGAGGACGGGGGCGTGGCCCCGCCGCCCTCCCTGGCTGGCAGGGGAAGACGCACAGGCAGGTGGACCCGTCCCGTGGGCGGGAGCAGACGAGCACAGAGGTGGTGAGACGCAGTTGGCCCGACTTGTGTGTCTGTCTGTCACCCCTCACTCAGCCTCTGGGGACGTTGCCCATCGGAAGGGGCCGTGAACAGGGCACCCACAGGGCCACGCCCCGAGGCCTCTGGGAAGGAGAGGGTGCTGGGCGCCCCGGGCCTCCCCAAGGACTGCCAGGCCACGGCTCCGGGGCTCAGCGCTTAGATCCTGATGAAAACCAGATCCAGGAACTTGGAGCCCTACGTGAAACTGGATACCTAGCGCCGTGGGCAAAGAAAACACACTGTGCGAGGGGACAGGCTGGCCAGCAGCCCACAGGGCTGGGCAGCGAGTCTGAGCTTTCCGTCCGAAAGGCCCCTGGGGGCCCTGAGATGGAGAAGCCGGGTGGGGACCAGGGGAGCCACCCGCTTCTCTGTCCCGTTCTTCCCGTGTCCTTCTCTTTGTCTGCTCCTTTTCTTCAGAAAGAAGAGCTGCCTTCAATCCCGTTACCAACCTTTATTCTTTTGGGGAAAGGTGCTTTAATCTCTCTGAGCCTCAGTTCTGTCATCTGTACAATGGGGGTGAAATCAGCACCTACCGGGTTGGCTTCTTGCAGGACTCACGGCGATGGTATGTGAAAAACGCTTCTTAGGACCCAGGAGACAGTAAGCCCTTGTTAAATGTCACTACTGTCAGGCTTCCTCCCTCCCTCCCATGAAAACCATTAACACAATCCCTGGTGATCACAGTAGGGAAAATATTTCCTGTCCCTAAGGGCTGGGGCAGTGGAAGAAGCCCTGGTTCTGGGGTCAGGCAGCCGGGGCTGCAGTCCCAGCTCTTGCATTTACACACTGGTCGACCTACTCCAAGGCCTGAACCCCTCTGGACCTCGGTGTCCCCATGGGCAAAATGGGGACACTGGTAACACCCACCCTGCCCATGCCCAGGACGGCTGAGCGTCTCGCCTGGGACGCACGTGAACCTGCCCAGAGCCGTGCACCTCGGTCATCAGGATTTATGCTTCCGGTGCGGCACCTTCCTCCTGTCTGTCTTTTTTTCTCCTTCTATTTTCCAAAATCATGAGTCAAGCAAACTTCCTGGGGTCCCAGAATGCTAGGCAGGAAGGGATCTCCGCGACCCCGGCCTCAGTTGTGCTATGAGAAGTCACCCGGGGAACACAGAAATTAAGATTCCTGACTCCAACCCAAACCCGGAGAAGCAGAGGCCCTGACTTCTTAAATAAAATTTTGTTTTAAATTACAGAAGTAGTACATGCTCCTTCTTAACAGATTCCAACGATACAGGAATAACGAGAGTAAAAACAGCCAGTCCTCCGAGGTAACCACTATTAACAGCTTGCTGCGTGTCCTCCAGGGTTTTGTGTTTTTCCTGGAAAAAGCTGACCACACAGTTTTAATCATCGTTCCTTTTTTTTTTAGAAATGTAATATAGCTTGCACATCTTTCCACGTTAGTATACACGCATCTGGCCCATTCTGTTTGACGGTGCAGAGAATTCCATGAAGTGGCTGGTCATAATCAAGTTAACTGTTTCCCTGTTGGGCATTTTGGGTTCTTACCGATGATTCGCGTGCCGCCAACCGGGCCTCTGTCCACACCTGGCAACCTCAACTCCTCACACATGGGCCCTGGAAGACCCCGGGGCCGGGCGCAGGCCGGCCAGGGCCGCAGAGCCAGGGCCGGCAACTCGGGCCTCCTGGCCTGCTCTTCGCATCAAACTACGCGGGCACGCTTACTGTTTGTTAAAAGGTGGTCAGAGAGAACTTCATACTTTTCAGAACCTATTTCCGATAGCAAGGAAGAGGGAAAAAAAAACAACAACAACCCAATGTTAATTTTATTCCATGTGTTTCTGAGAATTGGATTTTTTCCCAAAGTTGGTCATAGTTTTCACTTTTCATTACGTTCTTTGTAAGAGTTCATGACTCAATATATTTTTCCTGCACATTGTGTCAGAAGCCAACATTTTTTGTGCTGGAATCCTGAACTCCCGCTTGCCCTGAATATCAGTATCCCGAGACCCTGGTCAAATTCCACCTTAGCGCCCCAAACCCCCTCCCCTTCATTCACCATAACCGATGAGCTTTTTTTCCCGTGTGGAAACGAGTGGAATTATAAAACTGTGACTGTCATCTATTTTTTTTTTTTAGTAAGTAAATTTTTCTGAGTCTGTAGGAAACTTTCCCAGAAAGATAAATCACTCACTTGTAATAAATATAACACATAGTGCTTGCAGAATCCTTGTGAGAATTTGCTCTTTGCCCAGAAACGATGCCTGTTCTTCACCCCCAAAGAATGGCGCACAAAGCCCGCCTCCCGTGAGGTAAGAGGTTGGATTGGAAGCGACCGCCGCCCATCAAGTCGCGTCCTCTCCAAAGCCCTTGCGCTGAGAGCCTGGTGCTGGGCTGCAGGCTAACGTTTTCTAGTTCCCGCCTCGGCCTCGGTCCCCTGCCACATGCGGTCGGTCAGGGACTGGTCAGGTTTCTGAGTGAAAGGGAAGCAATGTCCTTCTCAGAGAGCCGACCAGAGTGTGGGTAACATTTGAATGCTGTCTTGGGCAAAAGAAGAAGAAATAAAGGACTACAGAGTAAACTCTCGGCTGTGACCGCCCTCGTGGGTCTTAACAGTCTAGCTTCTAAAGTAGACCCTCTCCCGGCCGCTAGATCATGGTCTCTTAATACCATTGCCTCTGAAAAGGGCTGGGCCCCTTTGGAGAAATGGCTGATCGCTGGCTGGGAGCAGGAAATGTGCAAAGTGAGCCTAGAGCAGCTGGTCCTGCCACATGGCAAGGAAGTCCTCAAAGGCGGTGAGGGTCCGCCCAAAAAGCGCGAGAGCCCGTTTAAGGAGGTCCCCTCTGGCCGAGGACGGGCCCCTTCCAACACCCATAAGGATAATAACTGCATTGAATTAAAACACATCAAACACATTTCCATCCACAAAAGCATAGGGACAATCAAAAAAAGAAAAAAAGGAACAACAAACAAAACCCCCCAAAACCCACAAAAATGCATTGGTCCTTTGTGAAGGGTGCCAGGACCACCAGTCCATCACTTTAGAACTAGTAACTGCAGGGGAAGAATCAAACGTTTCTTCTGCCTTTCTCATATACACTGCACGCCAGGCCGACCACCTAGGAGATGAGGGGAGTGTCCCGGCCCGTAAAGGGAGGTGGAGTGGGAGAATAACGTCACTTCAGCCTCCAGCAAACCACGGGTCGGGCAGCGCTTGCCAGTGACGGCAGATATCCTAGAAAGAGGGGCAGTTGGACACCGAGTCCTCTCCGGGAAGGGCAGCGCCACCACCTCTGCAAAGCTCTCACCCAAAACATCATGTCAGAGGGGCTTCGAGGTCTCGCTACCAACTTACAAGACATGCAGGGGACGGAGGACGTAATGGACACATCATCCTCAAAACCCAGACCAGGAAACTTTTTTCTAACAAATAGATGATTAAAAAAAAACAATGAGCCCTGGCTGGTGTGGCTCAGTGGATTGAGCGCCGGGCTGCAAACCAAAGGGTCGCCGGTTCGATTCCCAGTCAGGGCACCTGCCTGGGTTGCGGGCCAGGTCCCCGGTAGGGGGTGTGTGAGAGGCAACCACACACTGATGTTTCTCTCCCTCTCTTTCTCCCTCCCTTCCCCTCTCTCTAAAAATAATTAAATAAAATCTTTAAAAAACAAAAAGAAAAACAAAAAACACACCATGAGTTGGAAACAAACTCACAGATTAGCAGGTTCTGGTCCCAGCCCAGGACGGATCACATGACTCAGGTCCTGCCAATCACTGTGACCTAGCCCAGCTGTGATTGGTCCAGAAGTGGTCACCTGACCGAAACCAGCTGCATAAGGAATCAGAATGGAGCAAGGGAAGGAGGCAGAGCTTTCCGGTTCTGAGTCAGAGGCCAGGCCCCGAGGCCCAGTCCTGCCCCGAGGCCCAGTCCCGCGGCGCAGCCTGCAGCCCTGGGAGCTTCTCCAGCAATCCCCACCGCCAGGGGCTCAGCACATTCCTTTATGAAAGAGAAACAGCTCTATTATTCTTTGAATTTTTATAAGAGTTTGTTTGAGCCAAACTGATGACATATGCCAGGGAGCAAGATCTCAAATGTTCCCCCCAAAACTGCTTTATTAAAATATAATTCACATAGCAGGCAAGGCCCCTGTCGAGCACGTCCAGGTCAGTGGGTTTAGTGTATTTGGAGTTCTGCAACTATCACCCCATCAATTTCGGAACATTTTGTCACCCCGAGAGGAGCCCTGTACCAGTCCCTCCCATGTTCCCTTCCGCCCCCGCCCCCGCCCCAGCCACCAGTGTCCTCTCCATGTGTGGGTTTGTCTCATCTGGACATTTCGTGTCAGCAGAAGCATGTAATGTGTGTCCTCTGAGACCAGCTTGTTCCACTTAGAGCAATGCTTTCAAGGTTCATCCCTAGATGAGGCCTGACCGACACCCACGTCCCCGTTGGCTGACACGCCTGGTGAGGCCACATCGTGGAGGGTGGAACCCCAGGCCACAGAGCCTGACCTTTCTGCTACACACCATGGGGGCTGCTGGGCGGGGAAGCAAGAAGTTTAGGGCGGTGTTTTCGCAAGATTATCAACTGCAGGTTTTAGCCCACGTGCGTGTTTCTATCATATACCACAGATAATGCGTGTACACACGTTACAGCCGCAATCCCCAGACCAGGTTCCGTGGAACCCTAGGGCCCCATAAGAGGCATTCCAAAAGGGAATGAGAAACACTAAGCCTTTTTCATTTTTCCTGGAAAATGAAGGAGACAGGATTCAAGGGAACCAGGCTGCAGCCAATGTTGTGAGTGTGAAGGAGCCACGGGTTCCGGATACGAACCCCGGTCCTCCCCTCCTGAGAGGCCCACCCCAGCCCCCTTCCTCCAAGAAGCCGTCTGGCGATGCCCGCAGCACCCGCTCTCTGCCCCAGGACCCTGCGTGTGACGGGCCCTGCGCGTGCACGGTCAGGCCACTGATGGTCGGTGGTTCTGGCCAGGCTTCGCCGAGAACCCACGTGCTCGGGTGGCCAGGAGAGAAGCCCAAGATGCCAGGAGGCACCTAAGTGCAGGCGGGGCGCTCCCCGCAGGGACGCAGAGGGTGCGGCTCCGCACACAAAGGGGACGCTGCCAGGACAGCGGTTCCTGCGGAAATGTAGGGCCAGGGACGCCAGATTTTCCCAATTTGTCTCGAAAGAGGAAACCCAGGTTTTTAGGTGGAATCTCCTCTTTTTTAAAAGTAAAAGTTGGCAGCTGTGGCTCGTCTGCTCGCATGTTCAGATCTGCTCTGCCGTGGACAGCACCCGCATCCCCCCCTCCATCCCACATTCTCCTGCCCTCTAGAGTCCAGCTGGATTCGGCCACTGGGCACAATAGGTGGATCAGAGGCAGAAAGGTGGGAGGTCAGGCCCCTTAGCCGCCGCCCCCCCGTTCCAGGCAAAGCCAAAGAAACCCCCACCCACCCCCGCCTGTCCGTGGGCACTGGCACCATGGCCTCAGTGGCCATGTCTCAGGCTACAGCTCTGGGTCTGGCGATGCCTCCGTCCCTTCCATCTTCAGGCGGGGGTTGGGGCTGACAGCTCCGCTGCTGCTTGTCCCCCTGCGCCCCCCGTGCTTGTGAGCGCTCTTCGTCCTGCCCACGGGAGAAGCCCGTTCATTCTGACCTCGTCACTCACTTCTTTTGAATGCGCCCCCCTTTCTTCCTGGGAACCACCAACATACCAACCGATTCAGTAACAAACTACACAGTGAGCTCTGCACACACTTGGATGCAGAGGAAGGGGCCCAGCCCGCAGTCCCCGCAGGAGCTCCGGGCACGGCCCAGGCCAGCGGGGGCTGGCGGCAGGACAGCAGGGACGCAGCCCGGTGTCGGCGCGGGGAGACAGCGCAAAGAAGGGAGACGCCTTGAAATGTGTCCAACCAGTTTAATGATGAAACCGTGCAGATGCCAAACTAGGGAGCCAGGGACACGGCACGGAGGCCTCAGGGAAGCTCTAGCACACGGGCACGGGGAAACGGGTCGCCTAACGCCGACAGCGGGGGAGGGGGCGTCCACTGGCACCTCAGACCTAAGACATTCCTCGGGGGGGGGGCGGGACATGCATCGCACCCCCAAAGCAGGAGCAAGACGGCCGCCTTCACTCCCGGACATAAATTCTCGTGCAGACCACGTCATCGGCGCCGAACGTCTGCAGAAGGGGAGGAAAACGTTTAAAGCCCACCGCTAACAAGGCTACTTACTGCCCTGTTAAAAACCCTTTGAAACAGACATTCAATTTCCTGTGCCCTGTGCCCGTGCTAAGTGCTAGGGGCTTTTTTCTTTCTTTTTTCCCTCCCTTGAGCTCTGTATTGGCAGGGAGGCAACCAGGGTATAGAATTATGTTATATGCAGTTTTCCCTCGCTTCTGGAACCGGCGAATGCTGACATCAGCGATCCACGTTTCCGGGCTTTGGTTTTGAAATTAAACCGAAAAGGGAGAGTGTCTTACTGGACATTGCTGAAGTGCTTTCTGTCTCTTTTTGAGGGACTTCAAGAGAGCCAGGGCCTTGGGCAGCTAGAGCCCTGGGGTCCAGTGCTGACCAGCAGGTGGGAGGGGCGGGAGAGGGGGCAGAAGTGACTCCCAGGAGGGAGCAGCTGTCCAGCCGGGGTGACAGCCTGAGCGGCCGCACTCGATCACCTGCAACCTCAAAAATGGCCCGCAAGAGTGTGGCGCTGGCCCCGAACCAGGGCCCGGCACATGCCGCTCCTGGCAGTTCGTGGACGGAGGGGAGGAATCGAACAGGCCGGCCGCAAAGGCTCCTCCCAGCTAAAATCGCTGGCTTTTTGTTTATGGGTTTGCTGTGGGGAGGACGGGAGCCATGGCACAGCCAGGGGACGGTTTTCTTCTGGCCCCTGAAGTCATATCGCCTGTGAGTCAGCTGAACCAACTCTCCCGCACCGGCAGTTACTCACAGGCAGTGGGAGAGGGAAACCCAGATACATTTTAAAAATCAAAACTGAAAAACAAGGCTGCCCTGGGGTGTGGCCCTGCCATGGGTGTGTGTGTGTGTGTGTAGACGGATGTTTTTCTGTGGGAGAGTCCTTATCTTTCAGCCTCTCGTTGGGGTCTGAGGCTCCGGAGAGGCGAGAAGCCCTGGCTGTGCTCAGACCCTCGGGTCCTCGCTCGGGTCCCCAGGCTGGTGATGAGATGCTCTCACGGAGCATGTGCTAGGCCACCGTCCCAACAAGTGTGTTTCGGGGCAACATTCGTCATCAGTGGTTACCAAGGAAGCAAATCCTCACTGCCGCTTCCCTTCTAAGGAGGGGACTCCTGGTCACACGGGCACAGCAGTACCTGCTCTGAACACCTCTGTGTCCTGCTCTCTTTGTCGCCTGAGCATTAGCAAGGAAAGCGGACCACTCCGTGTACCGGGAGCCGGGGCGGGAGTTCCCACCAAAGTTCACTTCTCAGAGCCAAAGGTCTCCGAGCTGCGTGGTCGCGGACTGTCACTGAACACCTGCGTCTGGGGACTGGACTCTACCTGGGCCAAGAGCACTGGAGCTGACACCTCACCGAGGCCGACAACTGGCTTCAGGACACAAGGAGAAAGCCCCACGTTTCCAGTCACATTTGAAACGTCCTTCTCAGCCTGGAAACTATCCTGAGAGGTTCCCATGAGAAGCGGTAGAATGTTCCGGAGTGGCTTGAGGGCTGATACTGAGTTTTCAAAAGAAGGCCACCTAGAGCCTGGAGGCGATGTGCTGCAGGCTGGGGGGGGACAGCTTCTGTCCCCGTCGCTAGAATTAACTTGCCTCTCATTATATGAGCCGGCATCTCCCTGCATTTGCATGTATTAATGAGAATAACCCTTGAAATAAAAGCCCACGTTTCATGCCCCAAACTCCGGGAATTAGCACTCCCTTTGAGGTGTGTGTGCAGGCCTGCTGAGAGGCAGGGAGGCTGCACGGTGTGGCCGTAGCCGGGGTTGGAGGTGGCGCGGTCCCCCTGGTGGGACTGGCCCTGCGCTCTCCGGCTGCCCGTGTACGACAGAACTTAATTGGGTCAGTTTCTCAATGAGCAGACCGAGCCTACTCCACCTCAGCCACCTTGAAAAATTCTAGAACCATCTCCCTCTTTGCTAACTCTGGCACCAGTGAACCATACGTGTCCTTTTCTCCTAAATGTCCATGTCCCCAGGTCTCCCCACCACCCCATCGGGTATCTCCTCCCGGAAAACAGCCTCATCCCGGCGACAAGCAAACCAGCCTGCTCTGGGAAGGAGAAAGCACATAAAATCATCACAGTACATGGGGAGAGACCAGCCGGTCTGGGCTACAGTCAGAGAGACAGCTCAATTTCGGTCTTCCTGCAGGGTAAACACGGGATCTCAGGGCTGAGAGGGGCCTCAGGGACCGGACTGAGGCCCAGTCCCTCCCCTCGCAGCCTGGGAAGGGAAGGGCCACGCCCAGGTTGGACGGTGGGTCCATTCCCCACAGCTCAGCATGGCGCTGAGCTGTGGGGCAGGCCGTCGCCGAGGGGAGGTGTGAATAACATGCCTGTGGAGAACAAAGGCTATCACTTCCTGGTGACCCATGACAGGCTCTCCGTTCTCTAGTCTGAGGGGACAAACGGCGGCTGCCAGGGAAGCAGGGTGTGTTCTGAACACAGAGGGACAGTGACATGGCGTGTCCTGCCCTCCCGCCTCTACCCACGATTAAGGGGGAGGAGGCGTGTGATTAAACTACAGGGGTTTCTAAGTTTGCCTTCTCAGGTAAATTATGTGTGGCCAGGGTTGTGTAAAATGTTTTAATCCGAATACTTTTAGGGTAAAGCCCACCCTCTCCAGTTTTCAGGCCCCACCCTGAATGTCTGCTCCACACAGACGCTTCCCACGTTCGCAGGGCTTGCCTGGCTCTCAAGGCCATTGGAATTTGTAAGTCCCGGAGGGGGGTGGCGGTGGGGGGGCGTAAAATTGTTCTCTAAGGCTCCCAGAGCTGATGAGCTAAAATTTCTGAACTCTTTCCCAGGCAGAAAAATGGGGAGTGGGGGGGGGAAGGGAGCCCTGGGACCTCACAGGGCCCAAGCCGAAGGGGCTGGCTCAGGGCAAGTCACCATAGGGAGGGGTGCGTCTGGAGGGTGACGGCAGCCTGCCTCTAGCCCCCGGCTCCGCCCCACTGAACAATGATGTCTTCTGACCCGAACCGACACCTCGGGCTTTCTGCCAGCATTTACCCCAGGGCCAAACAATGTCTCTCCCCTAGTGGGCGAGGGAGGACAGGGCTCACGGGGTCAGGGGCCCTCACCAGGATCAGCTCGTCGTTGGCCAGCTCGCGGGTCCAGTAGGTTTTGGGGCCGTCCCCCTCGAGGAGAGTTTGTGTGCAGTGGATCTTGTTCTCATTCTCCCAAGTGGCTAAACTCTGTAGGCAGGAAAACCATTAGTGACATTAATTACGGCCGTGGCAGCGGGAGCTCCCCAACAACGAGCGCCAGAGAATAACTGTTGTGCCGAGAAGCAACACATGGTCCCTGTCAGCAGGGCTCAAACCCTCTGCTGTGCCTCTGAGCCCAGCTTCCGGGCGCTGGCCACGGATTTACGGGGCGCGTATACACCTGGAATCGCACACACATGCACACGCTCGCAGCGGCCGCAGAGCTAAGGCGGCTTTTACATGCCCAGAAATAAAATTTAGAGCGTGCAATGATTCATTTATGGACTACCCTTCAAGCAATTTGGGTTTTAAAGGCAAAAGCCTTCGCGTCAGAGCTACAAAATTTTACAACGGCTAAGACACCATGTGTGTAACCACATCCGCAGGCAGATCAGGAGTTCTGGTCCCTGTGCGGATTTGGGGGTAACACCAGTCTGCTGCGATAAACCTGGGCGTCGATAGCCCTGAGAAAAAATGGTGCCACTTTCCAGGTTACGTCCCTCTAGAAGAAAACATAAAAACCAAACAAAACCACCCTCTCGCGTCTGGTTCTCGTGCTGTTGGAGGTGGGAAGCAAAAGGAGGGGCTCCAATGCCACCTCCCCAGCGTCTGCACAAAACAGGGAGCTGTGTGTGATGGGTGAGCAGCTAGGGACCCGGGACAGAAGGGCACAGGCTGGTTTTTCAATTCACACACAGGCAGTGTGGGGACAAAGCCCCCCTCCCCAGGCTGTCGAGGGAGGTTTTGCATTTTTATCAGAATTTGGATCTCTGGCAGTAGCCACCATCCCTGTCCCCAAACTGAGCCCTGCCCGTGCCAGGCCAACCTCTAACGTCACTGTCTTGCTCCTGTGTTTTTGCAATCAGTGTGGTGACAGGGGCGCGGGTTCCCCCGCAGCTCCCAAGCCTGGACGTCATTTTCAGGCCATGGCGACTCTCGGGGCCAAATTCTGCCACGCGGGGTCCGCCTGCTCCTGGGGCTGCCTGGCTGTGTCCTTGTCCCAAGCCCAGTGCCCAGAGACCCCACCCTGCACGTCAGACAGTCACCGCTCGGGAAAAGAGAAAATGATTCCTCACTCTCTGGACTGTTACTAGTTTTCCTTTTTTTTTAAACACCAGGGAAAGGAAGACATGTCGCTTTTTATGTAAGCGGTAGCAGCGGCGATTATTTTTCCATCTGCCCTCAAAATGCGGGAGTAACGAGCATCCATCCCCCTGCGGAGGGAGGCCAACCAAATGCAAACTTGCCCAGCTCTGAAAGGAGTGTGCGGCCCCTTGCGCCCCACCCCCGCCCGGGACTGACAGACGGAGAAATACAAAACTCTTGCCCTTGAGGACGGAGAGAGAGAGAGCTCTCAGTCCGTTCCCAGCCGGAATCCGCCTTGCTTTTGGAAGGATTCCACCGCTCCTCTAAGGAACCAGGGAGCGCGGGCGGCGGAGGTGCCGATCCACCTGCGGCAGAAAACGCGGCGGCCCTGCCGCTCCAGCGCCCCAGCCGCCCGCAGCCGGGGTCGCCGCCGGGGCGCGGCAGGAAGGGCCAGGAGGCTTAGGGCTTTCTCCCGAGCCCCGGGCACCCGGGCGCACAGATCCCCGAACACCGCCGCGCACACGCCCAGCCAGAAAAGCGCGCCACAGGCTGCAGGGCCGGGGGGCGGGGCGGAAACGGGGGCGCCGGCGGCGCGGCCCGCGGGCAGGGCGCGGGGACGCCGGGCACAGCCCGGCGGCGGCGCTTACCCTGCACTTGCGGCCGTCCACGGTTTCCTCCTCAAAGCCTTCTCCGACCTTGAAGTTGATCTCCGTGGTGCGCACCGTGGTGGATGTCTTGATGTAGAACTGGTCCCCGTCCTGGCGGATCTCCACGTGCGGCTTGGACGCCGCCGCCACCGCCACCTTCCGCAGCATGGCGTTCACACCTGCCGGGAAGCGCGCGCGCCGCGGGCTCGAGTCCCAGGACCGGGAGCGCCTCCCGCACCCTCTGGCTGGCTGCAGCCAGGAGCCATAACGCAGAGGCGCTCTCCCCTGCCCTCGCCCCCATTTTCCAGATGCGGAACTCAGAGAGGGTGAGTGGCTCTCCCTGGGAGGGCCCAGGTTCAAACTGAGTCCCCATATTTAAAGGCCCCGACCCTCCTTGGACTCCAGGAATAACCTCTCCTCACGATTGTCGAGCACGAGATAAAGGCGGAGCCGTCGGGGAAGGCGCCCCGCACCCGGCCAACGTGCTCTGGACGCGCGGGCCCGCTCCCGCTCCTACACGGCATGCGCCGCGGATATACCTCCCCGGGAACTTTCTGCTGCCGGGGCTCGGTCCCCGAAACCCACCCCCTGCGGGGCCCCGTGCACCTCCAAGGGCTGCGTCCGCGCCAGCTTACCGAGGGCCTTGAGGAGCTCGTCGAAGTTCTCGCTGCTGCGCATCTTCCAGGTGCCGGCGAAGTTGGGCATGGTGGCGGCGCTGGCGCTGGCGGCGGCGGCGGGCGCACTCGAAGCTGCACAGCCGAGACTGCGCTCTGGGCCCAGCGCGCGCCCCGAGTCTACGCAGAGCGCCCCCCACCCCGCCCGCTGCAGCCCCGCCCCCGGCCCCGCCCCCGCGGCCCCTGGCGGTCCGGAGCCCAGCCCCCAGCTCTGATGCCCCTACTGCGCACTGGGCGTCCTGGTCTCCAGGGTGCAGGCTTGGCTCCCGCTGTCCTCCAGCTGGAAGTGGGGGCGCTTCTGCCACCCCCAGGCCACCCTTCTTAAAGTGGATGCTGGGAAAGGGTTAGATGAACCGAGATGGTTCATCACGAGGGTGTAAGTGTGGAAGCTGGGCCGTGGTGACTTGGGGAAACATTATACTGCTCTCTCCACTTTTGTGTGTGTTTGAGAATATCCATCCTGCAAAGTGGAGGAGCCACCGAGAGATGGGAGCCGCTTTCTCCCACAACAAGTGAAGCCTCTGGCTGTGCCCAACCGTTCAGCCTCTGCCCACAGTCAGGGATCCCATTCAGCATCCTTTACCCATCAGGCGCAGGACCAACTGGACTGAGAAGTGGGAAAGCCTGACCCCCAGCGCCCTCCTGGGCATAGCTGCTGAAACTCGGCGTCCTGCAAGACTGTGCATCCCCTGCGTTCACAAGGCAGGGGGAAAAACAGCTTGTGCCGAGACAGAGCCGTGTGTGGGTGGGTCCCTGTGCCTCAGCATGGCTGCAGTGTGTGATCTGAAGGGGGTGAGACAGGAGTGGGCAGAAGCCATCGACGAAGAGCACAAGGCCACAAAGTCCCCTCGAAAGGTCTGGGACAGAGATGAGCCCTGGCGCTGTTGCATTTTTGCAAAGCCACCACTGTTTCAGTGTGGAGAGTGGATGGGAGAGGCAGACCTTGCCAGACCCACTGGAAGGGGTCCGTAGCCCTGCGCAGGCAAGGGTGGTGCTGTGGGCAGTGGAGACAAAGGGGGCAGGTTAGAGAAAGAGCGTGGCTCCCCCACGCCGGCTGGGATTTGAGCGGGGCATCACAGCAACCTGGGCCAGCTCCGTTGACATTCAGACTCCCGGCCCCACCCTGGAAATGTGGATGCAGTAAGTCAGGGGTGGGACCCAGAAAGCTGTGTTTTCCAAGCTTGCAGGTGACGGTTCTTGTGCAACCACGTTGGCCCGGCAATCTTCTGTGACCCCACTGTGCCCGCAGGGGTGGGGGTCGTAGGAACACGAGGCCAGAGGACTCCAGGTTTCTCGCTTCGCAGGGGGGGACAAAGTGAAAAGAGCTTGAGGCCTGGACGTCCTGTGAGGTTGAAGGGCGCGTGTGTCGGGGGCTGGCAGGAAGGCGGGTGTTCAGGATCACGAGGAAGCCGACGTGCGTCGTGGGTCTAGAGTAGGGACGTGTGGTGCACAGCATCTCCTGAGCAACTGAGTCTCGTATCTGTGGGGCGCCCTGCAGAGCCCGCCGTGCTCAACCCCCCGGAAGGCAGTGGAGGTTGGAAGATTTTTAAGGAGAACGGTGACTTGGTGGGGTTGCATTTTAAACAGACCCCTCTGGTGGCCAGTATGGAGGGTGAATTGAAGGACATCAGAGCTGAGGCCTGGACACCAGTGAAGGGTCTCCCGCAGGGTCCAGGCAAGGGGTAGAGAGGGCTCGGGTCTGAGGACGGTCACTGGCAAATGTTCGGACGGTAAAACCACTCGGTCAGGTTGGGTGTTGGAGGTGAAGAACAAGGATGTGTGTGTGTTTGGTTTCTAGGTGAGAGGTGACATGGAACAGGGGGCCACCAACCCAGGTGGGCTGGCCAACCTCACGGGAAGGACGCCGAGTTCGCCTTGGATGTAATAACTTTGAGATTCCGGGGGACATCCAGACAGAGCTGCTCAGAGCGTGAAACTCAGTGAAACGAGGGTAGAGTGTCCTGGAGGACCTCCAGGAGAAGGGGAGTCGGCGCGCCCTGGCGGCGGCTCTGGTGGGGGAGAGAGAGCTGGGCACGGGGAGCAGGTGCCGTGGGTAACCCAGAGCATGGCAGTGGAGTTGGGGGCACCTCAGGCTTCAGAGTGGAGGTCTGGTGGGGCAGCGGGAGGCCCGGGGACAGGGCTCGGAGCTCCAAGTGGAATTCTGGTGACACGTGGTCTGGGAGGTGGCAGAGCCCCACCCGGGTGGCCAAGGATGGGAGTCAGGCTCTCGCCCCTTGTGCCGCGGTGTGAGGGGTTTGTGCCGGTGGGCAGGCAAGGGTGGCTTCCTGTCCACACAAGCTGCCCGCCGTCACTCAAGCCTCCATCTGTGGAGTGTTCCACACTCACACACACACACACACACACACACACACATGTGCCTGCGGTCAGGGTCCCCTTTTGGTTTTGGCTGGAACACTGATCTTTGAATCTCTGGAGCAAAAAGGCTCTGGAGCGTCAGCGCCGTGCACAGCTCCGCCAACTCCCTGGGTGTGTTTGGAAGAAGCACTCTGGGCCAGACGAGGGGCGCGGGGGTGGAGCGACAGACGGGGGAAGACCACTGCACCAAGATCAGCTTTGGGACAATGTGGAGGTGCTGGGAGGGCCTCTAACTCCGCGGGGGGTGGGGGGGTCTGACCTCCCCAGAGAAGGTGACGTGAAGCTCAAGCAAGGCCCTGAAGGGTGACTGGTGTCTCAGCAGGCCGAGAAAGGGGCCGAGCTGGCAGCCAGAGGCCTGGAGCCCGGTGCTCCTGACAGCTCCACTGGGGACAACTGCAAGGACCTCGGTGCGGAAGGGGTTCCCCTCAGGGTCAGGCGGCCTCACACAGGATCAGGGGCCCCCGGGTCCGGGTCAGAGTGGGTGTCGTCAGCTGGGTGCAATTGTAGCGCATTCCTGGTGTGTGCCCCCCGGTGTGGATTTCGGAGGCAGGAGCTGGGCCCCGGCCCTCTCTCCAAGGCCCCTTTGTTCTCTGCTGGACCCTCCGCCTTGACTCCTGACTCCGCAGACCCCATGTTGCCAGCGCCTCCCAGGCCGCTGACCTGCTTCCCTGTTGTCCCTGTCGGGGACATTTCTGCTGAGGTCTGCTTCTTCTGCTTGGAGGGACGCCAGGGCCTCAGCCTCCCAGGGCCTGCTGGCCTGCCCCATGCCCTCCGGCAAGCCGAATTCAGGCTGGAAGAATGGAGGTCAGAGTTCAGCCCCGAAAGCTGGGGGCTCTGAAGAGGGTCCCAGTGGGGGTATTCAGGACACAGTCGTCGGGCCTGGGGCCACGGTGTGGGGACAATCTGGGAGTCAGCAGAAGAGGACAAAGAAGAGCTGGATTCCTGGGGAAGGCTGGGGGTGGGGCCGCACCTGCCCTGCGAGGGGGAGGGGGCTTCTTCTAGGTTAATGGAGTGGAAGGTGCCCTGGAGGGAGAGTCGGGGGCCTGGGATCATGGCGCCCACAGGAGAATAAATACAAGTAGCGGGCATTTATCGAGGTTTGGCTATGCCAGGCCCTGTAGTAGGTGTTTCGTGAACCCTCCTTGCCTCAGGCGTCCGTCCCCATCGCCTGGGAGGGACCCTCACGCAGCTCTTAAGACAGAGCTGGCAGTGAACCCAGGGGCCTCACCACCCTCTCTGCGGGTTTATTGTGCAGATGGGGGCCTAGAGACCCGGGGTGGGGGTACCTGGTTCCGGGTCCCACCATGGAGCAAGGGGAACCCTCATTCCCTGCCCGGGAGCCCCGGGGACCCTGGGATGTCTGACTCCCTGAATTCTGACAAGGACAACTCTGCTTAAAACCAGGACCAGAGAAAGGGGCGTGGGACGTCCACGTCCCTGGGCACCAGCCATGGCTCTCCAGCGGTCCCAGCTTGCCTGGGACCCAGGTGCTTCCAGGACGTGGGGCTCTGTGTGGTGAAACGGGACCGTCCCGGGCAAACTGGGACGCATTGGTCACTGTTCCCAGTGTCGTCTGAGCTCTGGAAAGATGTGCTCCGTGGCTGTGCCCTGTGGACACGGGTCCTCTCTTTTCTTACGTGCCTGCGGACTGCGGCTGCGGGGCTCTGTGTCTGACTGCCCACGTGGGTCTGCCTGTGTGTGTCTCCATCTCTTCCCGGAGCCTCTGCATGCTCGGGTGTGTTCTCTCTGTGGTCGTCCTCGTGTATGCGTGTGCGCGTCTGTCTGTGAACCCCCACCCACGAGCATGTGCTCTCCAGGTGGCCCTGTCCAGCCACACGCGCCCCTCCTCTGGCTCAGCCGCGCTCTCCTCTCCGCCCCACTGCCCCCCGATGGGCCTTCTCCATCCAGGCAGCCCTTCTAGCCTCCGGCCGGCCCGTCCCAGAGCCACTGCAGCACACTGTCCCCATTCATCCTCGCCGTCAGTGCAGCCTCCCCGCGACCCTGCTCACTAACTCATGCTCCATGCAGCCCGCTGACCAGGGTGTCCTCCAGCTCTTCTTCCCCCTTAGCACCCTCCCACCTCCCCCAGCCGTGGTCCTGGACGTCCTGCCTCCACAGCTCCTGCCCCATGAATCCTCCCTGTCTCCCCAGGCTGCGTTGGACACTTCCCCCTCAGCCTTCCGCCTTCCCGCAGCCCCCGTGGGTCTCACCACGGGTGGCAGGAGCAGAGGAGAAAGAGGGAGCACTCACTGTTCATTGTGCCTGGAACACCGACATTTAATTTTTACAACCGTCCCGTGAAAGGAAACCAGACCTCAGAGAGGCTGAGGCACCGGCGCAAGGCCACACCGCTGGGGGTGGGCTGGAGCCGGCCCCTCCCTGCAGGCTGCCTGGTCATCGCCGCCTGCCCCACCAGCCGGCCTTTTCCAAGCTGGGACCCCTCCAGTTTTTGCGCACATCCCCAGGGGACGGCGCAGGCCCGGGCGCCTCGCGGACACTCCATGAAGGTTTACTGAGCGACTGCCTGCTCTTGAAAATGACGACCTCGGCTTTCATTAGTCTGATTTACACGCGTGCTGGGATCCTGCGGGCGCAAGGCCGGGGAACGGGCGGCTATAATTTATCAGGAAACACGGCAACCGTTCCAGCGTCCCTTTCAGTGCCGAAGGAGGAGGTAAATGATGGCCGACAGCTCTGCGTGGCCGAGGCCCATCCTGCTCCCAGAACGGCGCACGTGACGGGCCCTCCAGCCGCCGTCCCCCACGTAGGCCCGTCCACCTGCTGCCTGAGGTGCCACAGGGGGGTCAGCTGCCTCTCATTGATCGCCAGCTTAGGATGCCAAATGGTGCCTTTGAAAGTCCATAAAGAAAGAGACACCATCGGTGCCTGATCAATCACTGTTCACGTCTCTTGCGGGGCGCGTGCAGGCCAGCACAATGGCTGCTGGTCCCGGGGCTCAGTCGCCGCGGCCAGATTAATGATCTTTCAGACAGGAGCGACGCCCACCTCCTCTCCCTCATCCCCAGCAACCCCAGCTCCCTGCAGCCTTCCCTAATCGAGGTTGAGAGGTTGACGGATGTGGGGCGTGGGGTCTCTCGGAGCCCCCGGGCTCCTCCTGGGGGCAGCGGGCAGGACAGCTGCTCTGCCTCCCAGATGTCCAGGGCAGCCATTCCCTCCTCCCATCAGCAAGGCAGCTGGGGGAGCCCCGGGAGCCCCACCTGAGGGGCCTTGGAGGGTGAGGGCGGGGCACCACCAGCCCCTCCTCACAGGCGAGCTCAGTGCCCATCTAGTTTACGAGGCTGCCCGGCTGGGCTGCAGGCACTGCAGAGGGTTTCTGGCCTTTGATGACGGTCGCATTAGCACCGATAACTTGAAAATTAATCTTCCTAATAAGATGCCCGCATTCCGGCAGCGCCGCAGTCACGCCCGCCTCTTCAGGCTCAGCAGGCCCCACAGGATGCGAGTATTTAATTAAGGTCCCTCTCCGGCTCGTTGGAGTGTTTGCAAATATGATTCATGGGCGTATTGTTACCTCAGCTGAGCGCTCCGGGCCCCTCCGCCCGCCAGCATCTGTCGGCACAGCCAGCTCCTGGCAGCCGACCCCCTCGGTGTGTCCCCCAGAGTGGCCCAGCCAGGACTCAGCATCATCCTGGGGGGCCCTGGGCCTGCACACAGGCCCTCTTCCCGTCCACAGGACCCAGGATGGGAATCAGAGGCCACATTCCACATGGAACTTGGACCATAGTTAGTGAACGGGCCTCGAGGGGGGTCCCCCAGGAGCAGAAGCCTGACTCCCCTCTAGGAGTGGTTCTCGGAAGTGGGGGATGGATGACCCCCCCGAGAAGGCAGGACTCCTCCATGTCCCCCACCTGGCCTGTGTGTCCACCTTCCCCGTGGTGGAGAGAAGCCAAAGCAAGGTCCCAGGAGACCCTGCCCGCACCTACCAGGAGGGTTTTGGGGGCCCAGGTGACCTCACACCTATGCCGACACCTCTGTTCCTACCTGGCATGGGCGCCTCAGAGACGGGAAGACTGAATCTTACGAGGGAGGTGGGGTGGCTCCTGCCGCTGTCATTTTGGGGGACATAAATGAAGGATAGCGGTGGGAGGGCAGGCCCAACGGTCATTAGAGAGCCTTCTGCCCCCGGCCCGCGAAGGGGGATGGGACTCTCAGACTCATTAACGATGACCTATCCATTCCCACGTGGCCCGGACACATCCATCGCCTGGACAGCGGACGAGGCTGTCCGGGGCCATCACCCTCTCTGTGGGGTGGGGGCAGGGCTGTCAGGAGGGAGAGGCCTGCTCAGGAGATCCTGTCACCGTCCTGGCCGCTTCAGAACCGCAGAACGCCATGGGGTCCGTGTGTCCTGTCTCAAGGACCCTCGGCATCCTCCTTGACACAACCCGGGCACCAGCCCTCCCTCAACCAGGTGTAAGGTTGGGTAAGACGAGGGGGGAGGACGACTGCCTCTCTGCCCACCTTGGAGACACCAGGTGTGTCACCCTAAAAATGGCCCCGTCCTCCTGGGTGCGTGCTGGGCTCGCTTTGAAGAGTGAGGCCGACCGCCCTGGCAATGGGCTCACATCTGAGGCCACAGTCCTCACGTGCAATTTAGGAACGGTCTCCGGAAACAGAGTCCAAGCTCTGGAGGGGAAGGGAAGAGATCGCCACCAAGCTGTTTCATCCAGGGCGGGGCTCTGCCTGCTCCCGCGCAGAGGTGGCTTTGGGTTGTCAAGTGGCTTTCGCAGTGTACTTGGCCTGGACCCCTTCTCCCCGACGCCTACCGCAGACCCTCCAGTGGGCAAGCCCGCTCCAGGGACTGTGTGTAGCTGGACCTATGCCGAGTGGGAGGGGGCGTCTGTGGAAGTTCCTTCCATCAGCTCTTGTCCAGGTCCAGCTGCTGATTCCCAAAGGGACCTTGGGCAAGTCCCTGACTTCCTCAGGCCTCGGTTTCCCCAGGAGCCCTCGGAACTCTGTCAGCCTGAATCTAACACAATGCCAGTGGAGCCCCAGCTCCGTCAGACCAGGTGCCATCCCTCGTGGGGCAAATGCCGGCACGGGTGCGGCAGGGTCCCTGCCTGACTGTCACAGCTTCTCCGGGCTCCTCCCCCGTGCTGCCCCAGCTGGCTCTCCCTGGGTAAGCCCGTGAGATCCGGTTCTGTCCAGTTTCCACCCAATGCCCAGCCCAGCTCCGTCCCGGCCCGGATGTCCCCCAGGCAGCAGGGGCCTAGCGACAGCCCTCATTCATCTTCCCCAGCGGCCCAGAGACAAAGGGCCTAATGTGTGTGCAGATGGGCCTGCCCTCCCTCATGTCTCACAACCAGCACCGATAATGGGCCTCCAACGAGTCCCCCGTGGCCACCTGCTGACCAGGGGTGGCTGGGCAATGCTGCCTGCGAGCACAGGGACCCGATGACAAAGCAACCCTCTCGGGCGATGGGGTGGGGCAGGAGGCATGGCCGCTCCCCCACGGCAGATCCCATCGCTCATTTCTGACGTGGACATATTATGCCTCTCAAACACCACTTGCCCCCGGACACCGAGTTGCCAAATTAATTGACAGGGGATCCGCGGAGGCAGCTACCACAGAGCAGGACCCTGTCCCCAGAGGCCCAGCCCAAGGAGCCGCCGTCTTCTGTGGGGACAGAATTAGCCCCTGCCGGCGCAGAGCTCGGTGTCCTTTGGGCTGACCGAGAGCTTGGGCACGTGCACGTGTGTGAGAGATCAGGGAAACTGGGTCGCAGGGACAGCTCGACGTGCTCCAGGTGACAGCAGGTCCACGAGGCTGCACCCAGGGCTCCTGACCACCTGCCACCCTTTTGCTCCATCTGCGGGACTTTCCCGCACGCTCTGTAGGGCTGTGAGGTGCAGCTGGGCCTGCGCAGACTCGGGAGGGCCAGGGCCCTGGCCTGTAGTCTGCCCTCACAGCCCGGCCATCCCTGGAGTGGGGCCAGGCCTCCTCCCTGGCTGAAGACCCAGAAGGCGAAGCCCTTTTGGAAGCAATTACCAAGCAGGTTGGGGGAGAGTGCCAGCAGCCCTGGAGTCATGGGTGGCTAGTCCCCCAAATCCCAAGGACCTGTACTAGAGTGGCAGGGGGCTGCAGACAGAAGTGGGCATTGGGGGCCTCAACTCACTCCGGGTCTGCCCCAGAGGACACCTCGTCGGGTGGTCTGTGGGCTGGGCACCACAAGGTGTGCGTGCCCCGTGCACTCTGGGCTCCAGCATGATACCCACTGACACGTTAGAATCACTGGTGTGTACCTCTTTATTACAGCAGATTCTACCTGTCGGTCAGCTACAGCACACCGGTCAGTTGAAACCGCCTGCGGGGGCCGTATGGGCACCACAGCCGCGGGTACGTGCTGTGACTCGGGCTTCGCTCCTTCCCCGAGGAGCCCGTTGTTAAACCTTGGCCAGCACACCACTGCAGCCCTGCTCCTCCTCCCTGTGACTCCTTCGAGACTCTCATCATCCAAGTGGCCCCCCCACCTTCCTCACACCCTCCCCGCCAGCCCCGCCTGTCTCATTCTCTGCGGACTATGGTGGTGCTGGCTAACAGCCTCTCAGCCCCATTCTGCCATCCTCCCAGTCCGCAGCCCCCTCCTGGCAGGCCCACCATCCTGGCCTCTCTGGCTCACTGGCAACACTTTACTGCTTCCTAAGTCAGCAGGTAAACGATGAAGAAGGTTGCAAAGTCATGGTGGGCCGGTATACAGCAGAATTCTGTGCGCTGCTGGGCATGCCCAGCCCCTGCCTTTCTGGTTGTCACAGGCCCTGGCCCTTCAGCTGCACTTTGACACCCCTGGGCTCGTAACTCCCGGTGTAGGGTGGCTCCTGCCCATTTTCTGAGTGTTTTGGCCTCCGTGTTCTGTATGAGGAAATTGAAGCCCGGGAAACCCTTGTTTGGGGTCCAGTAATGACTCAGCGGCAGCTAGTCCTTGCCCGCGAGTCTGGAGACGCTGAAGCCGGTCGGCAGATACCAGCTACTCCCCATCTCCTTCAGCAATTCCCCGCCAAGGGGCCAAGAGCAGGCAGAGTCTGCCATCCTGTGGCCATCCTCGGTGAAAACCCAGGTTGGTGGCTCCATTGCTCAGACTGCCCAGCGCGGAAAATCGGTTCCAGGAGCTTCTCTGGCTCAGTCCCCCTGGACTGGCTGAATGAAAGAGCACAGGGCACCCTGAGTGTTTGGATTTGAACCTGACTCTGGCCCCCCTTTCCTTCCTGTGGCCTATTCTCCTCCTCCTCTCCTGACCTTGTGAAATGGGGAATGAAAAAACAAACAGCCATCTCCCAGTGGGGCCCTCATTCCCATCCTTAGTCTACCTACTGGCTGAGTGACCCTGCAGAAGTCCCTGCTTCTCCTGGGGTCAGTTTCCTTCTCTGTGTAAAACAGGGCTAACCTCTACGCCGAGGTATTATCACGAGTGTTCTGTGTCTGTAGGTTCAGTGCTGTAGCTCTCCAAAAGTTTAAGATCAGGACAAAACTTTGGAGATACCCGGGTCTCCCACGTGGGATTGTGTACCCTAGATGGTGAGCAAGACCATCCGCTGGGGTATGGAAACAAAATATTAGACCCTCTGATTATATTTATTGTTATCTCACCCTTTAAAAATTCTTTTGTATTTGCTTTATTTTATATAAGTGTGTTAGCAGAATAGCACATGCACATGATTTATAAATAATATACATGTATGTGTGGTCACTGTTTTTTTGGGGGGGTCCCCTAACATCTTTTCATATATGCAGATGTGAAACAGGCGGGTTTAAAAAAATTAATGGATGACATATTACATCTTCTATTTTTTCTTATTCTAGTCTATTTCTTTCGGGGGAGCTAAATAGTTGAATTTCTGGTTGACAACACTGACTTAATTCCCAAAACGATTTGCTTCAACTGGAAATTAACAGTAGCAGATTTGGAAGCAAGTGAACAGAGGGTGAAAGCCTCAGTATTCTGACAACAGGTGAAATTAAAAGGCATAAACTTGACCGGCGCGCTTTTAGAATAATCTGGAGGTGGGATATTTACACTTTCATTGATATCTGTCACACTCACAGCTTGTGACTTGCATTTTTAAAAACAAAGCTCTATTTTTCTGAAAAAATTTTAAACAACAGAACTCAAAAAGTCATCAGGTTTAGTCTAACAGCGGAGCAGAAGCGGAGAAACTGGATCCGAACCCGCACCTGAGATCACGAAAACCCGAACCTGCGCTTTAGAAGCAGTTCCCTTGGCCCCGCCCCTTGTGAGTGGGCGGGACGGGGCGGGACCTCCAATCCTGTCCCAGTCCACTCCGCCCTCCACGGCGGCTTGGCGACGGCAGGGGGCGCTGCGGCGGGCGTCGGCGCTCCGTGCGCAGACGAGCTGCCCCGCCCACAGATGAGCTGCCCCGCCCCCTCGTGAGCTCATCGCCGTGCGTCTCGGTCGCGCCGATGCGTCAGACGTGCGCCCGGGCCGTGCGACGGGGGAGTAAAGCGGTGAGTCTGGCTTCCGGGCGGGTAGGGGTACCGGTGTCCGGGGCCACCGATGGCCCAGGCGGGAGGGCGGGCGAGCCTGGGTGGGCCCGAGGCCGCCCCCAAGCCGGGCTGCTCCAGGCCGTCGGCCCGAAGTGGCTCCTGCGACTCCGTTTGCTCTGCCGCTTCTCGGGGTGCACCCTGGGAATGTTCGGTGCGGGCTGGAGCTGGCGTCTGTTGGAGAGGGCCCTCTCCCAGTAGGTGGAAGGAGCGTCCTAACCGAACTTTTCCCGAGGAGGGCCACGCTGTCCCCCTAGGTCGCGGGCCTCCCAGCACCGGACAGGTCCAGGCGCAGCCGGGTTCTCTGTGCTTCAAGTCCCGTGTGGTCATTCCCGCCTGAGCGCTGCCACCGAGACACAAGTGGTGTCTTTTGGAGTCCCAGAGGAGCGAGCGTGAATTCCGCTTGGGGAATTGTGAGAAAATCCCCTAAAGAGAGGCAAAAGGGGGCTTTGGGGTTCTCTGGGCTCTGAAGTTACTTGTTATCAGAGACTGGTGTAAGGGGATGTAGCTTGGTAGCCTCTAACGTAGCTGGTATCACCTACTGTCAGACCGACTTTGGGGAAGCTTCCTTCGCGTCTCTCAGCCTCACTTTCCGTGTCAGGAAGGAGATGATAATTTTAAAAACCCTACTGAATGGGGGTGTGAGGGTTCAGTGAACTAAGCCAAGTGTATGGGCCCGACTCGATACGTTCTCAAATGTGACTCCTTGATGCAGCACACCTTTGGGGAGGCCGCTTCTTGGAGGCTGGCTTCCCGCAAGCCCCCTGCCCTTTCTTGTTGCCCTCTGTTTCTGCCTATGAGGTGGGGATAGGAGGGGAAGAGGGCTGGTGCCTGAGCAGAGATCGAATGCCAGTCGCTTTGGCGAAATTGTCCTACCTGCCCTGGGCAGGACCGGGTGTCGGGTCAGAGAGGAATTGAGCACCACCAGCTTGGTTTCAATCTTGACAGGCAAGAATTATTTAGACATTGTTTTGTTTTGTTTTCTTTTTGTATTCTTGGAAAACCTTTACGGTGACCTTTTGGGGTTTGCAAATTTAAAGCAAGTAACCCGAATCTGGATGCCTTAGCTGTGTGATCTCTTTTGCTCACGAATGGAATTGAGGGGGCCATGAACATGGGTGAGAAGAAAAATTGCACCCTTACATTCTCTAACCTCTAACTGAAATTTAGCATTTTCTGCAATGATAACTGTAGGCAACAAATCACAATGTTAACAGTGTCACTTTGTGACCAGTAGAAATCACAGGTATTTTCATATTTCAGGATATTGTATAAGTGCATCACAACTTTGAAATTATGGTAGTTACTAGACTTGCTGCTAGATGTTGTTATATAACGTATTACTAAAAAGTCACATATTATACTGTCAAATTTATTTTTGTTTTTGATAAAGTCTTATTTCAGTATACAGTTGATCCTTATTATTTTCAGGTTCAGTAGCTGCAAGATCGCCTATGTGTGAAAATTTATTGGTAGCTCCCAAATCAATATTTAGAGCGCTTTTGTGGTCTTCCGAGCATGTGTGTGCGGTGGTGAGAAATTCAGGTTGCCTGTTGCACACATGACATAGATGAGCAAGGAGACGCTCTGCCCTCTTGTTTCAGCTCATAATGTAAGCAAGTGTCCTTTTTCAGTCTTTGTAGTGCCGTGATCTTTGCATACTTGTGCTCTTTGTTAGTATTTCACTGTTTAAAATAGCCTCCAAGCACAGCGCTAGCGTGCTGTCACAGTGCTCCTAAGCGCCGGAAGGCCATGCTGTGCCCCACAGAGGACATACATATGTTAGATGAGCGTCATTTAGGCAGGAAGAGCACTGCTGGCCAGGAGCTCAGCATCAATGAATGATCAGTGCATAGTAAGTGTGATATCGTTACACAGAAACACCCACACAACGAAGTTACGTATTGATTGGTTAACAAAACTGTTGTTACCAGAAGCTTGCAGGACCTAACCTGGTATTCCCGCTGGGAGCAATGGAAACTTAAAAGGACCTGTGGCTTTATCTCTCTGACAAGCAGCCAGGGATGGAGACTGGTCCCGCTATTCAGACTTGGGGGGAAGAAAATGAGGTGGGATCGGTGTTAGTGAAGTCCTCGGGCTCCAGGGGGCTTGTGAAGGGAACTCCTGGGACCGACCCATAGAAAAGGGTCACGGCAACTCCGTGACAAAGGGTTGCCTGATTTTCTCAGTCAAGGGGAACCTCCTGTAGCGCCCTCTGTCCTGCTGACACCCCCTTACTGAAACCCTGGTGTTGTTTCCACAGAGCTGTCTGGTCTTCAGCCCGTCATCCTTGGCTAAGGAAATGACCAACCAGGTAAGGCTGAGGCAAGGAGAGGGCCCCAGCTGGCCCCTGGGCAGACGTGCAGGTGTGGCCAGGAGATGTGGCTGTGGTCCTGCCCTGCCTCTGAAGCACGGGGTGTGGCGGCGCCAGCGGGGTACACACGCTGGGAGGGGGTGTTATCTGAGTCTCACTAGGTTACAGAGGACATGAGTAACTGAAAAGAATTTTTACACAAAAACAAAAAAGAATGATTAGAAGAGGAGAAACATGTCCTTATAATAAGATGAGGGACAAAGGTAACAGATTATTCTGTAGGCTGTGCGGTTTTATACAACTGCAAAAATTAAGCTGCAAAGTAGACCCTGAGCTTCCTGGTAGTCAGAGCACATTTATTAGTCTGTTTCCTTAGAACTAATTTTTTTTCTGGTGTGACTACAAACCCTGCATGAGCAGGAACCCAGGAGCAGTGAGAGGTGAGGGTGACACTGCAGAGACCGCGTCTGGGGCAGGTGTTTTAGGGAGGGGATGTGATGCATCGGAAATCTGACCAGGGGTTAATGTGGTTTCTGTTCCTTTTTAGTACAGTATTCTCTTCAAACAAGAGCAAGGTAAGCAACCTGCCTTCTCAAGCAGATTCACCCAAGAAAGTGATGTTGTCTCTGGCGTCTCTAAGATTTTTGCCATGCTGACCAGACACGCAGTCCCCAGGTGCGCTTGCCTTGTGGAAAGATGGGCAGAGGCAGCTGAAGACAAATACACTTAAAAAACAAACAAAGGAAGTCACATGGCAGGCTGAGGAGGACGTGAGCTTCCCAGCCGCCAGGTGAAACAAGGAAACACCCTGAATGTCAGCTGCAGCCTGGCCCTGAACTCAGAACTTGCTTTGGGGGTCTTTCCTTGGCCCACAGAGGACCTTTGACCCTAATGACAGTGGAGGATGTGACAGAGAGGTGGGGAGAGCCAGGGACGCTGCAACAGTGGCAGTGGGAATGAGGGCAGGGACAGGCCCAAGTCCAGGCTGGGAGTGTCGCTGGCCCATGACAGTGGGCGTCACACCCGGAAGGGGTGTGTGCACGGACTGTCCACACGCGTACCATTTCTTAGCGCCACAAGGATGAGTGGGGAAAGGCCTGCAGAAATGTGTGGCACGCGTGACTCTTCCGCTCTAAGTGGGTAACAGTCAGATGGTCTGAAGTTCAAGCTAAAGCTCTCCCCCCAGGGGTAACTAGGGGCTCACCAGTCACCCAGTCTGCTGCCTCGGATGCAGCCAGTGCCGCCTAGCTGGCAGGCCGGCCGGCTGGCCGGCTCAGGTCAGATGGGGATTGTCCTGGGGACCATGACACTGGGTGTAACTCACAGCTATTGAGTTTAGCGCCCTTACGTTCCCGTCTGGCAAAGGTGTCCCTAGGGAACTGCAGCCAGGCGTGAGGAAAGCCTCCAGTGCCACACTGACACCTGCTAGGTCTGCAGGCCTGCCGCGTGGCCCACGGGCAGCCCGCACACTTGGAGCTCAAGGGGGACTTCCATTGTTAGAGAAACTGGCTTTGGCTCCCGGCTCTGCCAGTCTGAGCTTTTGAGTTCAAGTCAGCTACTGGGCTTCTCGGGGCTCTGATTCCTTGTCTGTAAAAGGAGGGTGACGTTAACGGCGGTGACTGTGGTGGCAGTTCATCGAGGTGGTGCTTGCGGAAGGACTCATGCAGTAACTGGCCCGTTGAGCATAACACACACTGTGGCAAAGGCCGCTCGTGTGGAGGCCGCAGCGGGGGTTCACATCCAGGCCCGCTGCTCGCAGTGAGCCAGCCGCCTCCTGGTTCCCAGAGGCCCCCGACCTACTGATCTTAGCAGGTTTGGGTCTCTCTTTTGGCGGCAGGGGGAGGGCTGCCCACTGGTTCCACTCGTTTCTGCCCAGTGGTGGTAGCCATTCCGCGTGGACACATGCCGGACAGCGTGTCAGAGTGGACTGGTGGTTGGACTGCCGCAGGACTGCCACCCACCTGGGAAACCTGTGCTGGGCAGGTGGCTCCTTCAGAACCTCCAGTTCTCACATGTGGCTCCACAGTTGTCGAAAAAGCTCTGTGGGAAGGGACCCTGGGAAGGGGGACGCTGGCAGGCGGATTTGCCTGAGAATTGTCAGAGCACCGCTTAGCTCCTTTCTTTGTAGCACATTCAATGTAGAGGTTGCATGAAGAGTTTTTAAATGCTTTCCATTCTAGCCCATGACGATGCCATTTGGTCAGTGGCCTGGGGGACAAACAAGAAAGAAAACTCTGAGACAGTGGTCACAGGGTCCCTGGACGACCTGGTGAAGGTCTGGAAATGGTGAGCGCCCTCACCCCTAACATACAGCCTTGGAAATTGGGGTTTAGGGGTTTGCTTCCAGGCCCCTAGGGAAGTCAGGAAAGTACTGACCGTTACTCAGGCAAGGGAGCCGCGGCAGCGTGGGGGTGTGAGAAGGCAGGCAGGCTGTTTCTCCCTTGCTTGTCGTGCAGTGCCGAGCCCAGTAGTTTTTTAGACAAAGGCCCATGGTTATTGCGTGTTCCGTGGCCCCTCGTGCCTCCGATTCTCCGCCTCACAGACACTGGTGAGGCGTGATCAGGTGCCGGGTCCCGTCGGTTGTGTGTGAAAATATCCATGTCTTTGTGCCCCACCGAAGGCGCGATGAGAGGCTGGACCTGCAGTGGAGTCTGGAGGGACACCAGCTGGGCGTCGTGTCTGTGGACATCAGCCACACCCTGCCCATCGCTGCATCCAGTTCTCTCGATGCTCACATTCGTCTCTGGGACTTGGAAAACGGCAAACAGATCAAGTCTATAGATGCAGGACCTGGTAAGAGTTCACAGTCAGGCGTCTGGGGCCCCCCGAGCGCTTCCACTCAGAGGCCGTGCTCCACGTCTGTCCACATAAATGCTGTTGTCGTTGAGGAGTAAAGATAGATATTAAAAAGCAGCTATTTGATTAATAGGTCTTCTTTGTTAATTGAGCATTTTTAAGTTAATTTGCTTTTAAAACAAACATTTCATATGGTATGCGATAGAGCTGAATGATTTATTATTTTGAAGGTGTGTGTTAAAATTTGCAAGAGTCTTTTATTTTAAAACTCCCCTGGAACATGGAGCTGACTCGCCCGCCCCAGAGTCCAGGCCTCCCCTTCATTGTCCTGCGGGCCGAGCGGGGCACGGCGTCCGCGAGCCCCAGGATTGAGGGAAGGAGCTTGGGAGGCAGCCGTTCTCTCCTTTCCCTCTGACCTGACCAGCACTCGTTCTGGCAGGTGCGTGAGGGCAGGGCCGGCGGTGCATCCCGTGGCAGAGGGCCTCGGTGGTCAGTGGGCAGCTGGGTCAGTCCCGCGTCTGGGCCCTGGCCCCAGAGGCCCCCAGAGCCCTGTGAGCCCGCGCCTGAAGAGGTTCCCGTGCCGCTGAGAAAAGAAAGGCTAACGTAGCATCCGCGGCCCACTGGGAGGCGGGAGGACAGAGCCTTTGAAATCAGCTAAGACGTACCTTAACAGTGGCTGATTTGCTTTTTAACAGCACCTCTTCCCAGTCCTGTTCCCTTTAAATTTGTGGAAAATACTGGGTCACGTTGTGATTTTATGTAGGAGTATTTGTGGTGTATCTTCCCTTATTTACAGTCTTATGGGGGTAAAATTTCACCTCTGTAATTACACTCTGAAGTTAAGTATGCAGCTCGGTGTGTTTTAGCAACACACAGTGGTTGTGCGGCCATCTGTCCATTCCATTTTCCTTCCCTCATGGCCACTTACGGTCCGTCCGTCCCGCCCTCAGCCTCAGGCAGACACTCATCTGCTTCCTGTCTCTCTAGTGTTGCCTTTTGGAAAATGTTATGTCGGTGAATCGTCTTGTCTGGCACCGCCTCGCGCTCTCTCAGGCGTGACGTGTTTGGCGTCCCCCATGTCGTGGCATGGTCGGTACTCGGTTCCTTTTAACTGCTCAGACTGCCCCCACACGGATGCTTCTTTCAGAGTAGCTGGGCCATTTTATGTTCCCACCAGTGTTTTAAAGGTTTTAAAAATTAATGTCACATCTATCTTCACGGTATTTTTTTCCCTTCTTTTTTTCCTATTCAGTGGATGCCTGGACTTTGGCTTTTTCTCCTGATTCCCAGTATCTGGCCACAGGAACTCACGTGGGGAAAGTGAACATTTTTGGTGTGGAAAGTGGGAAAAAGGAATATTCTTTGGACACAAGAGGAAAATTCATCCTTAGTATTGCATATGTAAGGACACATTGCTCTCTTGTCTCTCTACTTCTCCCTGTTCGCGCCCCCCCACACCCCCTAGCCTGCTGTGTTTCTCTGTGCAGATCCTGGGGGCCCGTCAGACAGCTGCTGTCTGGCCGGTGGGTTTGCCTGCCGGCCAGTGAGACCTGCAGCCGGCGATGTGCTTGCGTTGGGTGGGGCTGGCTTGACACGGGGGCTCCTGCATTCTCCTCGTGTTCTGTTCACAGAGCCCTGATGGGAAGTATCTGGCCAGTGGGGCCATAGACGGAATCATCAATATTTTCGATATTGCAACCGGAAAGCTGCTGCACACGCTGGAAGGTACGGCTCGCCACTTCATTTCATGCAGACTGTGTTACGGACCTCAGGGGAAGAGTCCTTTTTCCACTGGGTAGCAGGTGAGCGTTAGATTTGCCGGGCGCTGACCCGAGAAACCTGAAGCGCCTCCGAGTCTTAGCTCCGTCCCCGCCGTCACCGCCTAGACTGTCCACTGAGGAGAAGCAGCTCCAGCATCAGGAGCCCGGGTTATATGGGTGTTTCTAGGACATGAGGAGGCGGGGCCCAGTTCATACCCTACTCTCTGACTAGCCGGTGGGAGGCCCACGTGAGGGGACAGAAAACAGTGGTTGCCAGGTTAACGAGGGGCTCTGTGAATTCCAGGCCATGCTATGCCCATTCGCTCCTTGACCTTTTCCCCGGACTCCCAGCTCCTCGTCACTGCCTCAGATGACGGCTACATCAAGATCTATGATGTGTAAGTTACCTGGTGAGACACAGGGCTCCTCCCTTAATACCGGTGCCCGCTTGTCTCACTGTTATGGTGAAAGGCCTGTGTTCAGGTCCTGTGGGGGCCTCTCCTCCCCAGTCATGCCGCCCCCGCCCATGAGTGTAGAGCGTCCTGGAGGGAGGTGTGCGTGCGTTGCCTGCTGGGATCCAGCCTTGCCACCGTGTTCCCTGCATTCCGTCTCTTGTGGGGCTCGCTGGTTGTAAATTCTTTGGGGTAGGTAAGTTGCGCGAGGATGGGGAGATAGAGCCCTGGGTGGTGGCCAAGGGCTTCCTGGGGCAGGGCCGCTCCCGCTGGCTCTCCCCTGCCCTGGTGGCAGCAGGTCTGGGTCAGGGAGCCTGCTGTTGCTGGATTTTGACCCAGGTATAGACAGGAGTCAATCATTCCTGACCGCTCTTCTGTGAAGCCCGGTATTATCCCATCACCCTTGGTCCCACGCCTGTTCCCCCAAGGTCTCCCTCTGAGGTGTTAGATGTGGGTGCTGTGATCAGCACGCCTCTGGTTCCCGGCCTCCGAACCTGGCGTTCTGATCCACCGGGCACGTGTGCCACAGTCATGACCATGGGAGTCGGAGCATTGCTCTTCCTCGCCATTTTTGGGAGGCCTGGAATTCGAGCCGCAGTGTCTGGAGAGCTGCACGAGGGCGTTTGGGCCCGAGGGGTCAGCGGCTCTCAGGCTGTGCGGCCTGTGGGCGCAGAGCCCGTGCAGTAGTGGCAGGCCCAAAACCCAGCTCTTGTTTATGTAGGCCTTCATCGCTGAGTCCCATCCATGCTCCCTCCCACCCGGGAGGTGGCTGCACAGATTAGCGCCCCCACATTGCAGGTGGGGGACCCAGGCGGAGGTGGGGGTACTGACTGAAGACCTGGAACTACCCACGGAGGCTGCGTCCTCTGCCCACTGGGGTCTGTTCGCAGGAGTGAGGCTGCTGACCTCAGTCAGGCCTTAGGGGGGTTCTCCTGTTGTCGGTCGTTTGATTTCGTTTTTTAAAAAGCGAAGATGGCTGTAGTGATTAAACTTGGCGCTGTCCGCGGTCAGGTTAGAAGACGTTCCGAAGGAGCGGTGCATGCACGTGAGCTGTAGAGGCGCTGGCCCCGTGCGCAGCCGCTGCTGTCCTCCGAGCTGCTTGCTGAGCCCCTGGCGTGTGGCTCCTCCTCTGTTTTGAGCTTCTTTTCTAAGCCCTGCACTTGTTACGGATCTTACTGTTGGCTCCTGGTGGCATTAACACATTTGGGTTCATGCCACTGTGAAACTTCCTTTCTGCAGGGTGTGATGCTCCTTCCGTGAAAAGGGGATTTTTGATATACTGATGATGCTATTATAAGGCAGGCAGTTATGGTCCACGTAAACGAGCAGAGTTAATAATGTGCCTTCAGTGACTTATTCCAAAGCTAACAACATCTCTGCTTTGTTTGATATTTGCTCATTTCAGACAACATGCCAACTTAGCCGGCACGCTGAGTGGCCATGCGTCCTGGGTACTGAACGTCGCGTTTTGTCCTGACGACACTCACTTTGTATCCAGGTACTTATGATTCTTAGCTCTTCCTAAGTTGTGTGAATTGCCTTAAAATTTGCAGACAGTGTGACCCTTTTTTATTCAGGGAGGCTTTGTTCTCTGCGGTGTATTATTTTTAAGTTGTGAAGTTAGTCGGTTAGTTGCCCTTAGCTGGAACAAACATGGATTCTTTTGAACAGTTCAACTCGTAGTTTTTCCTTATAAGTCTAGGATTCTGCCTTCAGGGAGTTAAGGGATGTGAGACTCCTGATGAGAACGCTGACGGTGAGGGCAGCTGGGTCACAGCTTCGGGCGATGTGTGGGCCGACAGCCACCCGGCAGAGCCCGCACCTGGCCAGCTCCCGGGCGAACAGGCAGAGTGCAGCGGAGCGAGAGTGTAGATTTTTTGTCAGGAGTCCTTCCAACTTCAGACCAGCCTGAAAACTTTGCTGATATGTTTCCTTTTTTAAATAGTTCATCTGACAAAAGTGTAAAAGTCTGGGATGTGGGGACGAGGACTTGTGTTCACACCTTCTTCGATCACCAGGATCAGGTATGACATTGGTGACACTGAAGCTCTTTGTGGCTTGCTAGCATTGTCTGACCACTGCGCTAAACACCCTCCTTTCCTAACCCCGCTGCCCGAGCTGTAGGACCGGAGCACCCGGTGCTGAGCTGCTGCTGCTCGGACGTCCCCCGGTGTGTGTCCTGTGCGCACTGTCCAGGACAGGGCTGGGCGTGTGTAGGCCAGAGAACATGGCGCTAGTCGCACAACCTTTCAACACCCTGTTTGGAAAATGCTTCGGCGGCATCTGAGGCCCTTATCCGGGTGCAGCCTGGCTGGGGCCAGCTTGGGAAGGACCTTCCTTCCCAGAAGCTTCTGCTGCTTAAACAGTTATCACTTGTCATTTAGGGAGCTGTCCAAGGAAATGATTTTCTAAAATTTTTTTTAGAATTTTTAAAAAAGATTGTATGTAGTTTTTAGAGGGGAAGGGCGGGAGAAAGAAGGAGAGAAACATCCATGTGTGACTGGTTTCTTCTCACACTCCCCCAACTGGGGACCTGGCCCGTAACCCAGGCATGTGCCCTGAGTGGGAATGGAACTGGCCACCTTTTGGTCTGCAGACCAGCGCTCAATCCAGTGAGCCACACCAGCCAGGGTGGAAGTGAGACTAGAGTAAGGATGTTCGTTCATAAAGGTGGAAGGTGTTAGCAGAACTTTTTTCTTTTTACTTTATTTACAGGTCTGGGGAGTAAAATACAATGGAAATGGCTCAAAAATAGTGTCTGTCGGAGATGATCAGGAAATTCACATCTACGATTGTCCAATTTAAACGTCAAAGCCTTCCGCGCTAATGCTGCAGAGAGAATGTACAGATTGAACATAACATTCCTTATCTTTGTAGCTCGTTTCAAAGAAATACAGCGTTTATTATAGCAGAAACATAAATTTTGTAGATATAATATAAAGTTGTCATGTTTTATTGGAAATGCTGTTCATGATGTGTTCTTAGAGCGAATGCCAGATTCTTGAACGTGCTCCTTTTCCGTGTGCCATTTCACGGGCACACGGCGAGTGGAGTCGACATCATTGCGTGAAAGAGTGTGTCTGCCTCCCACGGAGATACAGGTACCTGCTGATCCAGGTACAGCTTAGAAATACAGGCTCACCCTGGAGTTCCAAGGCGTTGAGTCGTGCAGAAGCTGTGACGAGGAAGGTGATGTATTTCAGAGTGGGGCCCCGAAGGGAAGGTCGGACTGGCTGGGGACGTCCTGCAGTCCTTCCTGTCTGGCGGCCTTCTGTGTGACGTACTAATACCGGCCCCTGCCATGCTCTCTTTCACCCTGCTCGCTTCCGGGAAGTCTCTGGCTCGCCGATGGACACTGCTGCCTTAACAACGTACGGGCCCCCGCCTGCGCCCACTGCCCACCGCCCAGTGCCGCCCCACCCGTCGTCGCCAGGCTGGCGTGCGTGTGACCGGGAGGCGTCGGTAGCTGACGCTGGAGCTTGCTCTTCTCGTTGGTCGTAACCTCACGTGCCTGTGAGCCGCGCCCTGCGCCCCCGCGTCTCTCTCTTGCCCCCTTGCCTTTGCTCACCCCTCCGGGGCCCCACAGGCCTGGCCGGCTCCTCGGCCAGAGAGGCGCTCCCTCAGACTGTGTTCGGGGGGCTGCCCAGGGACGGGGCTGCCCTGCTCCCTGCCTCCCTCCCCACTTACTCTGGTTCTGCATGGCAGTCGTCACTGCCTGTTTGCACCCACCCCCCAAATGAAGCTCCATGAGTGGGCACTTCGTTCCGTGACATCAACACGCTGGCGCTTAACGCTGATCATTTGAGGTCCAGAAAATAAAACACCAAAGCCCTTTGTCTCATGTCAGCTCAACTGTAATTTTAAAGTGACAAATGTACAGGTGGAATAAGTTTTAAGCAACACCCTCCAGATTCCATTTACATGACAAGGAAGGATCCGAACGTAACTTCGCCCCATCACCAACTGCACAGCTCCCTAGCGGCGCCCTGTGAGGGAGTCACAGCGCGGAGACAGGACTCCCTGCAGTCGCGATCCGTTTGTAAACTGATTTCCACACGGGCTTCATTGGAGGAACAGGTCTTATGTCTGCCCTGACCAGTGATCGGAGTGGCACAGGTGGGCTGTCCCACGCCCGTGTCGAGCAAACTACGCTCGGCTCACCCGACGGTCCCAGGGGAGGCCCCCGGCCTGCGCTGTGCCCGCGGGTGCTGTGCGACCCCCTGAGCGGGCGTGATGAGCAGCCTCTGCTTTAACACGGCAGCTTAGAAGGTAGTTTCTCTTCGTGACTGTTTTGGGAAGGAGAGGAGGAGTAATGGCCAGAGGCTGAGGTGACCCCCAGTTTAAACTGGTCTTCCTGCTGGGAGTGAAGGAACTCCAGAGCAGGAAGCCCTTACTTATGGCTGTCTGGTGAGAGGCGCTCCTCCGGAAGGGCCGAGTCTGGGGGAGCGAGGTGGAGGGCAGGCGTCATGTGCCCCTCCAGGCCCCCAGCTTTCCAGGGAGTGGCTGTGCTGGGGGCCAACCACCCGCATTCTTCGGTGGCCGCACTGAGGCTGGTGGGGACACAGGAGGTTTCATTTTCTTCACAAGTAAGCACTTTGGTGGGCGAGCATTCCAAAAGTCAACAGAAAATCATTAAAACCACAAGGAACAAGGTGCAGGGGCCACAGGCAAACAGTTCCATCCACGTTTCACTTGAAACGCAGGTCTGTCCTCGCCACGAGCCTTGAAGGTTTCAGGAAGCCTCCAAGACGGGTGGCCAGACACTCACACGCCATTCCACTCACTCAGGTGCAGAACACTAGGAACCAAGGCGGCCCTGCGGCCCGGCTGGCGCGGACCAGGCGCCGGAGCCCAGGCCGGCCCACAGGTGCGCTTCCACTCCCAAGGGGGGTCGGCTGGGAGCAACTCCAATGTCACCTCGGCAGCCCTGAGACCTGCCCTCGGTGCCTCTGCCCGAGGGGAGGGAAAGAGGCCCAGACCAGAGGGGGGTCCCGGCCCAGTGGTGCTGGGGGCCGAGGGCCGCGGCCGGGACTGTGCTTCCGAAGGGGGACGGAGGTGGGCGAGGCCACAGCCAGCGCACCGCCTCAGCAGCCTCGCTGTGGGCCCAAACGTGAGAATAAACTGATTCCGTGTGCAGACTGGAGGTGGTTTACACTTAAAACGTTTAAATATAAATTAAGCTATAACAGGTTACAACCAAAAGAAAACCCAGAAAGACACTCAGCCATTGAGGATGCTGAACACATACACGGGACACCCCGAACGGGCTGTTGAAGCAATGCCGTTTTCATGGTGCCGACTCTACATTCATCGCGTGCTCGTGTGACGCAGCCGTCATGCCGTCTGGCACTGCACCCCGGCCCGGGGCCCGTCCTCGTCCTCCTCGTAGGCCTCCCGGTGCTGGCGCCAGCTCTGGTCATTGGGGTCAAACTCCTGCAACTCTGCTTGGTCCATGTCATCTGTGACCCTCACGATCTGCCGGGGAGGGAGCAAAGCTTCGAGCTGAGGAAGCCTGTCTTGGGGAAGCCAGTGTTTTTCGGGAAAGATTACCTGCAAAAGGTGAGGAGGGAGAGAGCAGTAGTTGTTTCTTCCCTTCCTGGCTAAGCCATTTATTATGCCCCATGAGAACCAAACAGACGCACTTACCAGGAACTGGATGATCAGGCTGCCTTTCTCCAGGGGCGCTTTGTAGATGGGCATTCCCTCGTCACGCACACATTTCAAGTCCCCGTGCTTTACCACCTCACCTGCCGCAGAGAAGGTTCAGTTAGGGGATGGAGGTGGAGGGGGCCCTGGGGGGCCCGTCTCCCGCCCTCTAGCCTTAAATCTCAGATGGCCACAGAAAAGTTGCTCGCGCCCAGGGAAGGGGTCGCGGGTGCCTGGGTGCCTCGGCCACCACCACACCTGTGCAGACATTCTGTGACATGGACAGTGGACCTGAAGTGTTATTCTGAGGCAGCTGCAGTTGAGGTCCCAGCCTGGCCTCCCCTTTTCAGGCCCCTCAGCCCCTTCCAGGCAGGGGTCCTGGTGGCCACGTGGACTCTCACCCTCCGGGGAGCTGGGAGCCTGGTGTCTACGCGGACTGAGCAACTCGAGAACCTTTCTGGTTCCTCAAGTAGCGCCTCCAGCTCCTGTAGGTGTGTGTGGACAGCTCTGTGGATGCCTGCAAGGATACGCTGAGAGTTCTTCAGGAAAATTCTATTTTAAAATGTCTCTCGCGTGTGCTCAACAACAGTGAGGCTGGAGGAACGTGCGGATGAATCACAACCACTTGACAGAAAGACACTCATTATCAGCTGTGTCCTCTTCATATGCAAAAATTAACTTTACAATTTAAGTTAATGTGTCGGTTTCCAGTTAGAATCTTAGACCCCCAACATTCCTGTTTGAAGCTCTTCCCCCTAATCCTACTCTGACATTTTTTTCTAGGAGGCTATTTTAAAATTCATAAATTTTTTAAGCCATTAATGATGAGTTTAAACTCAGAGAAAATCAGGTCAGTAACTGTGTAACAGAAGTCGGCCTTAAATGTGAAACCAGGCTAAGTGGCCAGTGGTTTGAAGCCAAACATACAGAACGGCAATGGAAACGCATTTGAACCGTTACCTGATTTGGATGTAATGACAAGGATTCGATCATCCAGGGTTTTTATGGTCTTCTTGAAGCCACAAAGAGCTTCGGAAAGCTGAATTTTCATTTTCATGATCAAGTCGTGGCCTCGCCTCTGAAAGACGCCGTGGTCCTTCTGGTCCAGCACGATGATGACGTCGCCAGGCTCCAGCTCAGGCTCCTGGTCGCCTTCCCCGTGGAATACTATCTTCTGCCCGTCTTTCATACCTGTAGGACATTGTCCCCTCCTGATGAGACATTTCTCTCAGAAGCCACACTTTGGGCAAAGCTTCTGAAGAAGGTACAGGGCACCCAGGGCGCTCCCGCGCGGCCTCACCCTTCTCCACGTGCACCTCGATGATCTTCTTCTCCCGGACCACCTTGGCGCCGCCGCAGCTCTCACAGCGGTCCTTGGGGCTGATGCGCTCGCCCTGGCCCTTGCACTCAACGCACACGGTCTGGATCTGCTGCACCATGCCCGGCCCGATCTGCTGGATGTGGATCTGCATCCCGCGGCCCTTGCAGAGCGGGCACTTCTCCACAGAGCCCTTCTTCCCACCGACACCTGTGGACGGGGCGGGGACAGATGAGCTGTGCTCTCCCCTGAGAAGCATGGCGGCTACACGACAGCAGCGGGGAATGAACCACGGCTTGGACTATTTACGAACATCACAAGCGACGTGGAAGTGACTGGATGGTTCTAGCTGAAATAATAGCTGAAATAATGGCCAGAGATGTTCACATAGGCTCCGAACCATTTGTGTTTTTGGTGTGCCAAGCCAAATTCATTACTGACGCTCCATCAGCGGTGGTTTCTTCCACCCCGGGGCGGAAAAGCCCCCGTGCCCACAGCTGACCGAGTAGGGTGGGCTGCAGAGGACTGGGGAACATAGCCCCGTCACGGGGTGGCCACCCAGCTCGGCCAGTTCTCTGTGGACAGTGTGGACCTGCCAGTTCTTGACAAAATCAGATTAAAAAATTACAGTAATTACATTTGCATTTAAGTCAAGGGCCAGTAAATGATGGCCAGCTGCCTGGTTTTATAAATAAAGCTTTATTGGAACAGAAGCATGTCCATTCGTTTATGTGTTGTCTATGGCTGTCTTTGCACTAAGAGCTGAATAGTTATGACAGGGCCCCCAGGGCCCCCAAAGCCTAAAATATTTACTGTCTGGTCCTGGGAATTGACTCCTAGGCTGGGTGAACTGTCTAATTCTTAAAGTTTAAAAATAATTGTCACATATTAAATAAATGGGCAGCCGACAGAAAAAATGTATCAATGAAAGAAATTTGTTCCCCAGGTTGCCTGTTTGCAATCTGTGTTTGACCCTCCCTTTGAAAAGATAAATTAATTTTTGTCTGAATTATAGAACACTTAAAATTGTTTCCAGATCTAAAGGGATCAGAACTTTGAGAGTCATTTGAAATTGATTTTTACCTTCACATTTCTCACAAATTATATTTTTCTGCAGGGCCAATTTCTTTGTGACTCCGTTATATAAATCTTCAAGAGTTACAGACAACTGATGTACAACATTCTTGCCTTACCAAGGGGAGAGAAAAGAAAAACTAATTAGTAACACGAGTAAATGTACGACTGTATGTTAAACGCCACCCACAGTACATGTCTGTGAAGTCGCTCCAGAGACTTGGAGCGGCGCCTGTGTCACCGAACCCCCGCCCCCTGCTCCTTCCTCTGGCTCTCTGCCAGGGATGAGAACTAACACCCCTTCTAGCGAGGAGCTAATGAATCATTTATAGATGTCAACACAAAGACTTTCCATCTTTATTTCCAAAACAAATCTGAAGACGGAGATCACTGAGAGAACCTAAAGCAACGTTACAATAAAATTGATTAACTAGGTTCTCCCTGTGAAAGGAGCCCTTTGCTGACAGACGAGTGGATGACAACCACTCTCTGGACCTTTAATTGAAACTTCCTTGAGGCTGATGCACTTGACTCTTTGAGCCCTTCTGTAATTGGTGGCCAAGTGGGAGCTCTTTCATCTGTGCGTTCAGGACAGTGGGCCTTTTGTCTTCAGGGTGGGAGCCTGTCTGTGCTGGCGCGGTGCCCGCCTGCGGGGACTCGGAGCACCGGGGCCCTCGCTGCTGCTCACAGTCCCTGAGACAAGCTGTTCTTGTTTTTTGGCTGTCACCTCTGAGGATGACTGAATGGAGGGCAAGAAGTTATTCATCTCAAGGCAGGGAGAGAGCCGGGCAAGAGACACCCAAGGTTTCAGTCACATCTACATTGCCAATTATACAAGCAGTCAATGTACCCAGACAACAGGGCAAAGATTTTTCCCTAAAAAACACTGCAATTTTTAGTGTACAGGTCACAGAATTAACAGTCAACCGTTTTGAAGCTCAAAGTCCATTATGATGTGAGAAAAAGTGCAGCCTTCTTTAGGGGCCCGTTGTTGGCCCCCCACCATCCTTCATAAAACCCAAGGCAGCGCTTTTTCATTCTGCTTCTGCCCAGGGTTGTAATATTGGCCACTCATCTCGTTTCAGGGTCCAACGCGCTTTTTCTGCAGTGTGCTGAACAGGGCCGCGAGGGCCATTAGAGATCACCAGGAACAGTCACCGGGGACAGCTCAGAGCGTGGCAGGAGGCCAGAGGTAGGAAAACGAGGACGCGCGAACCCCGGCACTGAAAACCAACAGCCTGGGGCCGCTCGGCTCAGGACGAAGCCCCTCGCCCATTTCAGGGGCGTCTGCTGCCCCTGTCGATGCGCCCTGAAGGGGGAGGCAGGTCGGTTCTTCTACCGAGATGTTTGCCCATAAAGGAGTGGGTTTTGTGATCTAGAAAACCTCCCAAGCAGGCTAAGGAAAGGAGGCCGCCCTGCACACGGCAGAGCACCAGCCCGAGCCCGGGGCAGAGCGTGGGAAGCAGGGCGTCTGCTGGGAGGGGGGGGGTGCTCCTGGCAGAAGCTCCGCTGACAGCCCCAGGAGGCTTCACCATGTCCCTCGGGCCTCTCAGGAACTTGACCCCAACGACAGGGAAAAAAGACGACAAGGTGAACCTGACCTTCCTCCTTTCTGCTCAGCCCTCCCCCGCTCCTTCACGCGCAGTGTGCAGAGGCTGGCAGCCGAGTGCTACGCGTGCTGAGCGATCCCAGGAAGCCTGGACGCTGGACGAGGGGTGCAGCAGTTAAACTAACGGTCCCAGATCATGACCACTGTACTCTCTGACGGCACGATCTGTCCCAGTTCCAGTAATGAACAGTCTGGAAACTCTACAACGTGCTTACGGTCTTTAAGAGCACTTACCCCTTCTCTCTCTAGCCATCCGCCCCCCGCCACCGAAGAACATGTCGAAGATGTCCATGGGGGAGGAGAAGTGGGCGCCGCCCAGGCCGCCCTCCTTGATGGCCTGCTCGCCACCCTGGTCATAAATCTCTCTTTTCTTTGGATCCGAAAGCACTTCATATGCCTGGGATATGAGCTTAAACTTTAAAAGAAAAAAAGAGCAATTAAAAAGCGATAAGGTACCCTGACCAGGTAGCTCAGTTGGTTAGAGCGTTGTCCTGATACACCAAGGTTGCGGGTTCGATCCCAGGTCCCAGGACGTACAAGAATCAACCAGTGGACGCATCAGTAAGTGGAACAACAAACTGATGTTTCTCTCTCTCTCTCCCCCTGCCTCTCTCACCCCCCCACCCCCCATAAAATCAATCAATCAATAAAATTTTAAACAAGGCAAGGTTCGGGTGGTGTTATTAAGCAAACCCAGCATACGAATGCAATGTCGGAGGTATTCTGCACCCAGCCCCCACACTAGCTGCTCTGTCCATTATCTGGAACTTGATTTTTCCATTCGCTCCCCTTGTAAGGGGGGACACACGAGGCAAACATCATTAAGGGACCAGTGGCAGGGCCCCTGCGGAGAACAACGGAGAACAGCAGGAAGGAAAGTGTGTCCTACGCTGGTGGCACCAGACAGGAAGGTCGTGTGGAACTAGGAGGCAGTGAAGCCCAGGCCAGGGCTCAGCCAACACCTGGAGGAAGCCCAGGGCTCATGAGGATTGCTTCGCAGGGCTGCTAGGCACGAAATTCAACTACGGGCCTCTCGTGAGCACCTACCCGCCGCAGACCGCAAGCGCCCTGTGCAAACCTATACTCTCCCCAAAGTCCCGCCCCTCCCACAGTTTCCCCCAGGGGCCAGCCATTGGCAAGGCCAAGACTCATTGACTCTCTCCCTCCTGTCTCACCTGTCAACAAACCCTTTTGGTGCTACCTTCAGATATGTGTCTTCGGCGCCCTAAGACAAACAAAATACCCCACGTGTCACATTCCCACCAAAAGCGTGATCACTGGAATCCAATTGTAAAGGAGAAATCAGAAAACCCAAAAGGAAGGACATTTTGCAAAACTAAAAGTGCAATTTGTGATCCTGGAATGGGTCCTGGGAATGGATGATTTCTTAACGTTCACGAAAATTTTATTCAAACTAAAAGTTACAGTGAAATTGCCCAAAAGAACAAACTCATCTCGAAAGCTGGTTAAGGTAACAGCGAAGGATACGCCCCTATCGTGGCCTCTGAAAGGGACGAAAGAGCTTCCTGAGTCACCTCCGGAGCATCTCACAGAAACCAACCACGGATGAAGTAAGTACAGACTCCATACAGAGCGCCTGACAACAAACACACGCGCCCAGTGCTTAGCAACACAGGACAACAGGGCACAAAACAAAGACCAGCGCACCAACAGCCGTCTCAGTTGTCCTGGAGCAAGTGGGGAGAGAAGTGCCTTAATCTATTTTTGAAGAGACATTAATAATACAGTGAGAGACTGAGGAGGAAAAAAAGGTTCTACCTATGACAGATAACGTGGACAAGAACTACACAGAGACCTGCACAAAAAGAAAAGGCCTACACAGTGTGCACGGCACCCAGTAGGACCAGGCAGAAGGTTATCTGGCGAATGAATAAATACGTGAATGAATGAATGAATGAATGAAGTGAATTCTCTTTAGGGAACATCGCAGCGGAGGTTCTATCATCCCCTTTGGTTTCCAACCCAATTTCCACCGGCCTCTCAATTCCCCCTTCGCTGCAACAATTCCCTTCGCGGGGCTCTGTGCGCCTCCCACCCGGGGTGCTTCACAGGGCGTCCTCCCGTCTCCATTCGCTCCGCCAGCCCAGCCGCAGGTGCTCTGGCACCGGCCGCAGGCCCGGGGCACCGGCGTACGCGGCCGTCTAACGCCGACTCGGGCTTGAAGCGGGCCGGGGGCCGGGTCAGTGGTCCCGCCTGGGCGCCCGAGGCGGCCTCGGGGGAGCAGAGCCAGCGGCGGCCGCGTTCACAGGCCTTTCCCCCTTTCGCGGAAGGCGGGCGCGCCCATCGTCCGCGGAGAGGGACCTGCCAGGCTGGGCCCGCAAGGGCCTCCCTTATGTGACACTAATTCGGTGCCTGGCGACGAACAGATACCGGGATCACAACGCAAACGACGCGCCCAGACGGCCGCGTCCCGGGCGACACCCACGGACACGGCGCAGTGCGCGCCAAGCCCCCCTTGAGAAGCCGGCTTCCCCGCGGGCCGCCTCTGACACCGGCCGAGGGGCGCGGCGGCGCCCCCCTCCCCGGGGAGGCCCAGGGGCCGGCAGGCCCCACCGCAGCCGCGCCCGGCGCGCCGCGGACACGTGGTCCCACGGGGAGGCTGTTCGCCTTGTGACAGCCCCCGTCGGCACCTGTGGCTAAATATAAACACTTTATCGCGGTCGCCGCCCCGCCGCCCGCCCGGCCGCCAGCAGCTGTCTGCAGCCTGGCAGGCCGGGGTTTGGGTGCTGGCGGCGGCGGCGGCCGCCCCGGCGAACTGCTGCGGGGCACGATCGGCGACCGCGCGCGCGGCCCGGTGCCCCTGCTCTCGGCTCCTAGGAAAGCCCCTCTTCCCCCCGACACACGCGCGCACACCCCGCCCGGGACAGCCGCATTTTATGGGAAAATGACGCGGCGTGCAAGGGGTGGGCATGGCGGCCCGCTTTCGGCAGGGACGGAGCCGGGTCCTTTGGGGAGACCGAGCAGGCTGGGCCCCGGGGCCCCGGGGCGCGGCGCGGTGGGGGGGGACCGCGGCGAACGGAGGTCTCCAGCGCGCAGGTTCCAGGGTCACCGGCCCTGAGGTCGGGCCGTGCGTCATTTGTCAGAGAAAGCCCTGGAACATTGGTGTCCAGTGCCGCCCCTGGTTTGCAAGGGAAAGGGGACCACGCCGAGCCCGCCGGTTTCCCCGCCTGGAGGGGGGCGCGCGCGCCGCTGCCGGCTCAGGCTTCGCGGGGGCCCCGGGCCCGAGGGCGGCCCGCGGGGTCGCCCCGCAGGCGCCGCTGAGAGCGGGGCCCCCGCGCCGGCCCCGCCCCCCGCCCGCGCGCCCCCCGCGCGCCCCCGACCCCCGGGGCCGGCGGCCGCACCTTCTCGCCCTCGTCCGGGTTCTTGTCCGGGTGGTACTTGAGCGCCAGCTTCCGGTAGGCCTTCTTGATCTCCTCGGGCTGGGCGCTCGGCTTCACCCCCAGGATGTCGTAGTACTGCGTCTCCTTCACCATCTTGTCCCTGCGGCGCCGGCGGGCGACGCCGCTCCGGAGGCCGCTGCGCGCCCCGCCGCCCGCCCGCCCGGCCCGGTCACCCCGCGGCCGGCCCCCGCCCCGCAAGGCGCGGGCGCGTCACGGCCACGTCACGGCGCGGCCGCGGCTCGTCGCCGTCCCGTCGCGGCCTCGGCCCCGGCAGTCGCGCTCCCGCTCGCGCTCGGGCGCCGGCGCCGCCGCGGCGGCTTTTATTGGGCGCGGGCGGCAGTTTCCGCGGGGACGGTGACGCCACAAACGCCCAGAACGTTCCGGGGGTTTCGGCGGCCGCCTCCTCGGGCCTCCGGCGGGGCTGGCGCGGCCGAGGGCCTCTGTGCGGTCATGGGCGCTGGGCCGCGTCCGGGGACCGCGCCTGGCGGGGCCTCCTCGGGACGCCGAGCCGCCTGCGGCGCCGCGATAGCGCCGGCCGCCGCTACGCCCAGCTCGGGGCGCCGGGCGCCGCAGGGAGCGGGCCCGGCCTGGGGAAGGGGGCCGCGCTGGTGCCGGCGGGCGGGCTCCCGCGCGCGGCCCGAGACCCCAGCCAGGATGAGAACATTACCTGCACCCAAAAAAGCCCCCCCGCCTTCCGACCCCTCTGTGCACCCCCAGGGGAACCCCCGTTGCGACTTCTAAAACAGATTCGTTGCGCGTCTTTGTGCACGTGGTATTAATGGAGTCACGAACTCGGTATTCTTTTGCGTCTGGCTTTTTTTTTCCCCCCTCGATGTCAGGTTGGTGGGAATCACCAGTCTTGCTGCCTTGGATGAGCTCGTTCTCATTGTCGTCGGTTAGTGCTCCGCTCAGGGAACGTACCGCAGCCCCCCTCCTGCCTTCCGCTTCCAGGCTGCTGTTGGGGGGCATCTGAGTCTTTTGCAGGGGCGCCCGTGGTGAGCATTGTAGGGCGCCCTTTGCGGCGTGGATGTGACAGGTTTCTGTTGGATATACTCTCAGGAGCGGGCTTGCTGGGTCGGTTGCGAGCGACTCGCCCCTCTTGCCTTCCTCCAGGCCACTCCCCCAACCACAGGGCTGCCTGCTTGGTGCTTTGAGAACCCCCCTGCGGGTCCCCTTTGTGCCCATGAGACCCCCAGATTGCACTTTGGAGAAGGGGCGATGGGTAGAAGTGGGCAGAGACCGGCTGCAGCCAAGTGGGCTCCCTCGGAGAAGTGCTGTCCTCAGAGCCATTGGGATAACGCCCTTCCCGTCAAGGAGAAGGGCTGTGCCTGCCAAGTGGGGACTGGTTCTGCTCAGGCTGCTGGCTAGAGATAGTCGGCTCACCTTGCCCTGGCCTCCGACCCAGGGTGCAGTGGAGGGACCTCAGATGGCACTGTAGCTCCACCCAGGGCAGGGGCTGCACCTCTCTTTCCCACTATCTCCCCAAGGCCCGGTGCAGTGCCTGAAAAACAGAAGGTGCTTGGTAAGTGTGTGTGATATTTAATGCAGCTCACTCCGATGCCAGTGAGCCCTGGGCAGTGTGACTCAACTGGCTGGAGCATCGTTTCATGAACCAAAGGGTGGCAGGTTCGATCCCCAGTTGGGGTGCATATGGGAGGCAGCTAGTCGATGTTTCTCTCTCACATGGGTGTTTCTTTCTCTTTAGCCCTTCCTCTATCTCTGAAAAGCAGTGGCAAAAAAGAAAAAAAAGTCTTTGGATGAGGATAAAATGCCAGTGAGATGAGGCTGCTGAAAGTCCCTGTGCCCCACACAGTCCTCACCTAGACCCTGTGTTTGTTTCCTGTGCTGCTGTAACAAAACGCCGCAAACCTGGTGGCTTAAGACAACACATGTTTATTCCCTTCTGGTTCTGGAGGTCAGAATTCCAAGATGGGTTTCACGGGGCTACAATTAGGGTGTTGGCAGGGCAGCATTCTTCCCTGGGGGCTGCGGGAAAAGATTCCATTTCTATCTATTTTTCCAGCTTCTAGAAGCTTCCTGCATTTGCTGACTCATGGCCTCTTTATCTTCAAAGCCAGCAGCATCGCATCTTCAAACCCCTCTCTCTCGGGCTTGTGTCCGTCCTGACATCTGCACTCCCTCCGACCTGCAAGGAAGGGGCTCTGAGATTACATTGGCCCCAACAAGGTGATCCAGGACGATCACACCTCAAAACCCTTAACTCGATCACATCTACAAAGTCCCTTTTGACGTGTAAGTTAACGTTCACAGCTTTGGGGCGGTAGGGCATGGACATCTTCGGTGACCATAATTCTGACAACCACAAGCCCTAAATCCTTACCTTGCAACCAGGGTCTCAAACCTGTGAACTTGCATTTCCTGGACATCAACCCTCCCCCTTGGGCCCCACGTGCTCCCCTGGAACACCCTACCTGTCTGGCACTTTTCAACCTCCCTCTTCTTTGTTTCTTGAGGTGTTATTCCCCAGAACTCAGTGCCTCCAATCCGTTCCCTCCTCCACTGAAAAGTCACCTTAACCAGGAAGCCACCTCGGATACACACCCCACTGCGCCCCGTGGAGAGAGGCCTCCTCTCCTGAGTCACACACACAGGATGACGGCTCTGGCAGGTGGCACTGCTGGGCCCAAAGCCTGGCTGTGCCATTCACTGCCTCTGTGTGTCTTGTGTCCTCATCTATAAAATAACGACGTTCGTAGCTGCGATAGCAGTGGTGGTTGTGTGAGACGTGTAACAGAATGTGCATAAGCATTTCAGCCTGGAGCCTGCTCATAGAGCAAAAGCTTGATTTCAAAACAGTCCCGTTTCCACTGCTAGCAGACCTGAGGCTCTAACTCCTCAGAAGGAGGCCCATTACCTCCCGGTGCCCCCAGGTGTCCCCCGGCACAATCACAGGTGCTTGCTGGTCTGTGTTGGAGGAATGCGGAGATGGACACATGTCGCCAGGCTAGCTGGGGCGGCAGTGCAGCTGACAGAGATAGGGAGGAAGTTCCTTGGAAGATGGAGAGTGTAGGGGCCCCTGGTAAGGCTTCCAAGAGGAGGCGAGCAAGGGACGCCTGGAGTGAGGGAAGGCAGCGGGTGTCCGGCCTCTGTACCTGGGCCCTCCCTGCCCCTTGATACCGCCTCTCAGGCTGTGGTGTGAATGTTCTCTGCAAACTGTGGCAAAGCCCCAAGAGAAGCTCCCCGGGTGACCCGGGCCCTCAGAAAGGGCCGATCGAGGCCAACCACACCTCTGCCCAGGCAGCCAGGGCGGCGCTCTTCCCCACGGGGCTCACTCTGCCCTCCTGGCGGGGTGGGGGTGGGGGTGGTCAAGGTCGGTCTGACTTCTGGCTCAGGGAGACCCTTGTAAAGAATGGGGCTCCTGAAGTTCTACCGGGCAACGGTGGTGCTCAAATTCCTATTTGGGAAAAGAAAAAAATACAGTTCTTTTAGATTGTTGGCAACTTTAGAGGAAAGAGCACCAGTTCATTCAGCTGCGGCTGCCTGGCACTGCAAGTTCTGCTGGGTCCTTGGGGACAAGCAGGGAGACTCCATTCCCTGGTCACTGCAGCCTGTGCGACCACAGGGCCACCCGCAGCACGGCAGTCCTGGGCTCTGGTCCCATCTGTAAGGGCTAGCTGGAGGACTAGGCGTGTCCCAGCCCCTCCGATGTCCCCCGTAGGACCGGGTCGCCGTGGTGAGGCATGCGGATGTGGACATCTGGCGCAGTTCTGGGCACAGGTGGCGCCCGGGTAACTTCCCAGGCTGGGCTCCCCGCCGCGTCAGGCCAGGAAGCATCCCTTCTCACCTCCCGAGAACTTATCCGGGCACTGCTTTCTCCCCGGCAGTTGTACTCTGGCCATGAAGGAGCAGGGCTTGGGACAGGAAAGGCTCAGCGGAGCTGAGAGGCCCCAGCCCGGCTTGGGTCAGGATAACTCCCTCGGTACTCCCCGCCCCCCCCGGCCTGGCAGGTTTGCCATGAAGTAGGTCATGGGTCTGAGCAGGGCGGGTGCCCCGCAGTTGCATGTGCGGCTCCCGTGGTGGGCGGGGCGGACCTGCCCCGGCCTGCCTCAGCCCTGCTCCCTCTGCCTGGGCGCCGCGCCAGCACTCCGGGGCCCTGGCAGGCTGCTCACATTCCTCATTCCTGGTCATCCCCCTACGGGGGGGGGGTGTCACAGGCACAACCAGCCCCGGCAGAAGCGGGAGAGGTCTGCAGGCCAGGCCCTGGGCTCAGAGAGGAGAACTTGTGGGCCCCTCCTCCAGGACACCCCTGTGCCAGAGCCTTGGGGGCAGAGGGCCGGCACGGCGGTCTCCAGCTCCTTTGGGTCTGACATCCACAGACCCGCACCTGGAGTGAGTGCTCCCTTTCTAGTTGAATAAGCTTTTGGGGCCCCCTTGGCCCCTGCCCAGGTGAGGCTCCTGAGAGACAGGCGTCCATGTTAATGTGATCACTGGACGGGTGAGGAATCCGAGGGTCTGGCACACGAAGACTGGGGCCTTGCGGGTGGGAAGCAGTCTTGCTGACTGTCAGTCCTGTGCCCTCCCACTGGCGCCGCCCACGCCCCAGCCGATTCGGGGGCAGCAGCAGCAGCACCCCCCGTCCCAGGAGAGCCCTGGAGAGTCATCGTGATCCGCCTCTGTCCCAGTTTAGAGCTTGCTAGGGTCCCAGTGATAAAAATAATAAAGACTAGCTCTCGTTGAAAGTGTCCACACTGCTCTAAGGGCTTTCTGTGTGTTTAACTCACTGCAACCTTGTGACGTAGGAATTACTGTAACTCCGTTTCACAGATGAGAACAGTGAAGGCCAGGGCAGCTAAGCAATGTATCCGAGGTCACGCAGCTTGTAAGCAGCTATTTTATCCCAGGGGTCCCTAAAAACAGCCCGCAGCAAAGCTTACGCCCTGAGGCTGTGTTGGGAGTGGAGCCCAGGGCAGAAAGGTGAGTGGAGAAAGGAAGGAAAGCACATACAAGGCAGTGAGAGGATTTCTGAGCTGCCCGCCGCCTCCCAAGAAAATACAGGCCTTTGCTAGGACGCCTAGACAGGGCGGGACTGGTCTGTTGAGGGAGGGAGCCGGTGTAGAGTGAGGGCAAGGAGGCTGCAGACCCAGATCCGTCCCAGTCTGCACCCCCCACCCTCCCACGCCGAGCTGTTAACCTCATCTTGGGTCACATGAATTATTTTGTTGTCCTTTTGGCTAAGCTGGTTTCAGTTAGGGTTTCTGCCCTTTGCAACCAAGACTGTGCATTTTACAGATGAGGAAATTGAGACTCAGAGAAGTGAGGTGACTTGGCCTGGGTCACATAGCTAATTCAAGAAGCACTGTAGCCCTGGCTGGTGTGGCTCAGTGGACTGAGCGTCGGCTGGCCTGTGAACTGAAAGGTCACCGGTTTGATTCCCAGCCAGGGCACGTGCCTGGGTTGTGTGCCAGGTCCCTGGTTGGGGGCATGTGAGAGGCAGCCAGTTGATGCTTCTCTCCCACATTGATGTTTCTCTCCCACCCTTCTCCCTCTCTAAAAGTTAAATAAATGAAATCTTAAAAAAATAAAATAAAACCAGATTCACGCTGGGCATGTGGTCCTCGAGCCAGGACCCCCCGGGCGAGGGAAGAAGGTGCCCGCTCTGCAGGGGGCTCTGCCTGCCTTTTCTCCTGCGCTAGTTCCCTCCCCTGGAGGGCCTGGGCCTAGGTGGGTGCGTCACCCTCTCCCACCCCTGGCCCCACTCATTCGAATGCTGTCGGTGCCTACTTTTTTCTGTTGCATGCAGGAGAGCTGTCCTGGTGGCCTAAGTCTCTGAGAGTCTGAGCCCCAGAGAGACGGGTTTGAGTGCCAGAACTCTCTGGGTTCTCTGTGGAGCTGGAGGAAACCCAGCTCTGATCCTGGGACCCAAACCCCATCCATTCAGTTCAGAAAGGGGTCCAAGAGGACAGGGCTGCAGCCCAGGGCCGCCGTGCACCCAGGTGCACTTGGGACCAGATGTCTGGGGTGCACAGCACTGGCCAGGAGGCATCCCATCCCGTCCCGGTGGGGGGTGGGGAGGAGGGGGCGGGGAGGCGGGGAGGAAGGTGGTGATTGCCAGGTCCATGAAAATTTTCCTTGGAAACTGGGGCTGGCCAAAGGTTCCACGGCCACCAGGGGCCAGCAGAGGCTTGTAGTTCTCCTGCCTTAGCCCTGGCCCTGGACCAGGAGGCCTCCAGCCAGAGCTCCAGGCTGCATTTCAAAACTTAAAAAAAAAAAAAAAAAAATTTATGTCTTAGTAATGCAGACGCACAGTAACAAAAAAGTAGGCCAGAGGCTGAAGTTCAAAGTGCACGGCAGCCCTCCACCCCAGCCCCCAAGGCACGTTTTTCTTTTTTTAACCATTTCTATTCTGAAAACCTCTTTCTTGAGGGCTTCACGGTTTTAAAGCATAAGCCTGTCTCTAGACCTTGCCCGATCAACCGGACACGGCACCTGTGTGCGGTGATGCAGCTCATCACCCGTAGCCCCCTCCCCATCACTGCACAGCTTTTCGCTCCTGTACTTGGACAGCGCGGTCACACGCCTTTCCCCTCGCTCCGCCCACGTCCACGGCACCTCGCAGCCCTCAGTAAGTGAGGATGCGAGCGCCCCGCTTACCTCCCATGCTCAGTCAGCCATTCCTTAACTTTCTCTTGTTAACATGCACGACATTTCCGTTCTTTAATGAAAACAAAAATAAAACCTCCCAGTTTGGTTTTTTTTTCTATAAGAGACTCCTTATAAAAGTGTCCTGTGGTCAAATATTAGAGGTGGTACATGGACGTTTGAAAGAAAGGTTTCATATTCATTTTAACGTGCATTGGGAAGTACCTTTCTATGTGGGTGTGTGTATCACGAGCCCTTCGGTTTGTGGCTTCGCAATCTAATCGCTTAGGATGAAACCAGAGCCAATCTTTAACTTATAAAAGGGAGTCGAGGTGAAGAAAATGATTAAATGACGTACAGTCCCAGAGGCAGATACGGCAAAAGTCATGAAAGGGGGTTCAAAGATGGATCGGAAAACGGGTCTCGATGGTCAGAGTTGGAAGCTAGGGAGCGAGCGAGGACCTTGCTGTGACGGCCGAGCGGCCGGCTGTGGTGCCTCCCGTCCTGATGGCCAGGGCAGAGGCGGTTGTTGACAATCATGCCACATCCCTCCTTGTCCAAGGATTTATTTTTGCGAGTTGTCTTCCTCGGTGTTCCTATTCGCCCCCTTTCTTCCCTTTTATTACTGACCAGGCAGCATGTCCGCAGGTCGAACCATCGCCCGGGTCATACCGCCTGGTACATGGGGTCCCCTTTTTGCCTGGGGACAATCAGGGACCTTTTCCAAAAGGAGCTGCCCCAGGGGTCAGGGTCCACCGCTGAGCCCCGGCTGTGCCTGTCGGTCCCAGGTCACCCCTCTGACAAATGTTTACTGAGTGGCTGTTCTGTGCCAGGAGAGAAGGTCAGAGAAGGAACTACGGGGACAGACGGGAACCCCCCTGCCTTCTGGGAGCCCGCATTCTGGACGACAGACAGGCGATAAGGCAGACGGTGCCGGGGAGTAGGATGATGGTGAGGGCGTGGTGTTAGATGGGGGCCAGGGAGGGCCCGCCTGAGACGGTGGCCATCGGGTGACGACAGGGAGGTGAGGGAGAGCCCAGGTCCAGGGACTGTCCATGCAGAGGCCCCGAGGCAGAGGAATGGAATGCAGGCGGGGGCAGCTGGGTGAGGCTAAGAGACTTCAGTCATACGGGGGCCTTCGTGGCCACCTCCCTACGTGGGGGGCCCAAACTGCACTATGCCCAGGGTGTCCGTGCAGGGCGACAGCTGATGGAGGGCAGGGCTCTGCCCTCAGCCCTCGCTGCTTTCTGAGTGCGTCCCCGCCCCTCCCCTCCCCACTTGCCCTCCTTCGCCCTTCTCACCCACTTTCGATCTGCTGTCTAATCTCCAGCAGTGGAAAAACTGGCTCTGTGTGCGCCCTGCGTCCTCCCGTTCCAGGCCAGCAGCTTCCGGAACCTGTGCTCCTGCCCTCAGTGGACCAGCAGAGGGAACATGGTCCCCACCGGGCGCCAGAGGAGGGAAGGAGGCAGGCAAGTGTGCAAAGACAAGGGACCCTCGCAGCACCCAGCAGTGCCCCGAGGGAGCCCTGCTGCCAGGTCCGTGCTGGGCGTCTCCCCGTGTTCCTAGCGTACTGCTCCCCCACGCCTCCAAGACCCACCCTCGGGTGACAAAGCTCAGGTGCAGAGGGCGGAGTCCCTGGCCCAAGGCCCCTGAGCAAATGATCAGAAGAGGCAAGAGTTGAACCAGGCCTGTGTGAGTCCAGAGGCTGGGGGTTTCTGCTCCCTGTGGTCCCTCCCTGGGGCATGCGGACGTCCTTGAGGGTCTGCAGGGGGCTAGGAGCCCTCCCCTAGAAAATACAGACGGACACATAGACACACGCACCCCCCCAGAGACACACACATATGCATATCACACACACAGAAACACATGGACATGCGCATACCACATAGAGACACATACGTGCACACACACCACCCACATGTTTACCAGTGACCAGCGTTATCCAGTCTCCAAGTACGGGTACCTGCGTCATCCACGGACTATCTGGGGAGTGTGCCGTGGCCTGGGCCCCACCTCGCCACGCTGTACCGGTCCCCAGAGCACATCCGGCTCCAGCCAGCGGCCCAGCTGGACTCACTGACCCCTTTCGGAGATGTAGGACTCTCCACCAACACCTCCTGTATGCCGTTTGCTGGGCAGAATCATGTCCCCCCCCAAAATTCACATTCACCCAGAGCTTTGGAACATAAGCTTGTTTGAAAATTGGGTCCTTACGGATGCCTTAGTTAAGATGTGACAGAGAGGATGGCCGTGCGAAGACGGCGGCAGAACCTGGGGTGACGTGGCTGTAAGCCGAGGAACATGGGGGTTGCCAACAGCCACCGACAAACATCCTTCCCTGGGACCTTTGGGGGGAGTGGGGCCCTGGTGACACCTTGATGTTGGACTCCGGACTCCAGCACTGTGAGGACAGGCACTTCGGTAGCTGTAAACCCCCCGCCGCCTAGGGACTGACTGATACACAGCGGGCCTCAGAAGGGAAACGTCTGGTCTCAGAGGAAGCCCTCTGTCCTCCCTGCCCCTCCTCATCTGTGGTCACCAGCACATCGGCTACCGACACTGCTTCCCTAAAGCTGAAGGACCGACTGCGCCGAGGTGTGGGCACCTTGGAGGGTCACCTTCCAGGTCCCCTGTATCATGTCACCTATCTAAAAGCCTCATTTCCTGGAGGGCAGCGCCCAGGGGTCCTCCTCGGGCCTCCAGCCTCTAGCATGGGCCTGGGGGAGGTGGGGTGAGGGGGTGAAGTCCGTTCCCTGGGGCCTCGGTCCTTCACCAACAAGGCTGCAGAGCGTGCGCAGTGGGGGTGCGGCGTGGTACTGAGGAGGTTTTCTGGGGACCCAGAAGCCCGGAGCCCATTGGCCAGGCTTCCTGGGAGACTGGGAGCAGATTTGCATCAAAAAGAACACTGGCTTCATTGAAATTCTCCTCCTCGGGAGTGGAACAAAACCACCAAGAAAAGGAAAGTTTTAATTCAGAGCAACTTCACCACTGAGGAGCGTTGCGAACTTCTAAAAATAGAGAGGAAACGGCCTCTTCGGGCCACTCCGCTGGCTGCACCCCCCACCCCGTGCCCGTCCCTGCCGCCCACTCAAGGCCAGCCTCACGCAGTGAGAGACCGAGCCCCCTCCGGCAGGTCCCCGAGGTGGACGCCGCGCGGTTCTGGAGCTGCATGCAGCCGCCCGCCAAGGACCCCAGCATGCCGGGTAGCGGAGAGGCCCTGCAGGACGGCCAGCCGGACACAGGCTTGGGGACCACCCAGGAAAACTTGGGGACCAGGTGAGTCAGCAGTCAGGTCTCTACCCACCGGGCGTGGGGCCGGGGTCTGGACTCCACTGTGTGAACCTGGGCAGGGGCTGCTTTGCTCTCTGAGCCCCTGTGCTCTGCCTGGGCGTGAAGGGGAGGCCCGGATGGAGTCAGCCCCGGACTGAGGCGTCCGTTGTGTGGAGCCGCTACTCAGTGTCCACCCCGCTGCCTGGCCAAGGGGGGCTCAATGGAACGATGACTCCCCTGCAAGGGTGAGCGTTGGGCTTCGGCTGGATGGAGGAAGGCTTTTCTAGTCACTAAGAGTGTCCCCCATTTTGTTGGACATGGGGAGTCAATGACAGACAAGGACTGGGAGAGCCAAAGGGCTTGGCTCCAGCTTGCTGTGTGACCCTTGCAGCCCCCCTGTCTACGTGAGTGCAGTAGGTGAAGGTTCTCCACAGCCTTTCTGTTGCATGTGTCCTAAAATCTGCAACTCAGAGGGAGGGGCTCGGGCCCTGTCTGTTCGAGGCGTGGGGGACCCTGAGAAGGTGGGACCCAGCCCTGGCCCCCAAACTCCCCAGCCAGGAGCAGGGAGGAGGCGTGCGACCCCCATGCCCAGGAGGGGCGCCTGACACAGGCCTTGGATAGTCAAGGGCGTTGTCGGAGGGAGGGGAGAGGAAGGGCACGCTGGTGAAGACAGCAGTGTTGCGACGGTGAGCAGGACAGGAAATTCAGGGACAAGAGAGGCCTGGGCGGCAGAGTGCAGGGTGGGGAAGGGCAGGGTCTGAGCCCTCTGCAGGGCCATAGCGTATGTGGTCATCGTTGGTGGGGGTCGTGGCAGAGGAAGAAAGGGCGGAGCAAAAGGGAGGCAGTGTGAATGTGCCTGACACAGAGGCCCCCCGTAGCTGGGCACAGGACCCCGAGTGGACCCCAGCTTCCAGAACCAGGGGCTCCTCACCTACAAGGCTTCCAAGAGCATGAGGTCCAGCCCCTCCCCGGACAGCGAGGCTGTGGCTGTAGACCATGCCATCCCTCAGGGGCACCTTGCAGTGTGTCCAGTAGAGACTTCTGCCTCTGTGGACCTGAAGACGCCCTGGCTGGGGGAAGGGCTCCAAAGGGCCTGGGAAGAGGCAGCTCATCCCGGGTGTGGAAGGTGCGCGTGCCTGGGGGCAGGCAGGGGCGCGCGTGGACTGAGGCTGCGCTTACGACAGGGCAGGTTAGGGCCAGGCAGGCTCCCAGGTCTGGCTTGGCTGGCGCGGCCAGATAAGGCGCAGCCATGCATGAGGACAGCCAGGGCCGCAGGAGGGGCAGAGAGGAGCCCTGGGACACCTGGCAGCGGCAGAAGCCTGGGAGAGCCTGGTTTGGGGACGTGAGTCTGGCTGCGGCATTGAGTTGGGGCGACCTGGAGGCGGGAGGCCCAGAGATGGGGACCCACGGGGTCGAGTCTGGCCCAGGTCAGGGTGGTGAGCTCTGAACCGAGCACAGCCCCTGGCTCCCAGCAGCTACCCCCTGCTCTGCGTGCGCAAAGACCGGGTGCCCAGAAGGGTCTCCTCAGAGCCAGGACGCATTTCTCAGAGCATGTCCCGTCATTAAGCAACACATGACTGCAGTGATGACAGACACAGGTAACTGCCCACTGGTGTCCTAGGTCATTACGCAGAGGGCAGTCCCGACCCAGAGGGAGCCTCCCTCACACCTAGCCCGTCCGGTACAGCCTGCTGCGCCTGGGCTGCCAACCCGAGCAGCACGTTCCCGTCTAAAACGAGATGAGATTGAATCAAGCACAGGTGAAAATGGTGCCATCGAGAGAGTAAACAGGAGGTGGACGGTGTGACCGGCCTCCCGGCCTGCAGCGAAACTGTCGGACACACAGAGAGAGTCCGCTCTAAAATGCGATAAAAACGCTAGTACAGGAGACACGGAAGCTCGTACCTGCAGCCGCCTATTGTCAGCAATAGTTGTCCTGTGCATAGCTGTACCCGCTGAGCCTTCCTGCGTCTGGCCGGCTGCAGGCTGGTGTCCGCCGGCACCATCAGGCACGTGCGAGCAGTGCACAGGGCCACCTGTTGGGAGGGCTGCGGTGTCCCTAGATGACAGGAATTTTTCAGCTCCGTCATCATCTCATGGGACCACTGTCATACTGAGGTCTGTCCGCCTAAACGTCGTGGCTTCATGTGACTCATCCCATGCTCCTTGCTTATGCAGAAAACTTTTCAAAACGTAACTGAGGGATGGGTGTCCCCAAAAAGGGTCGGCAGATGAATGATGGGCAGCAGGGCTGCAGAGGACCATAGAACGCTCCCCTCTGCGCCTCCTCGTTTCTCGCCACTCCCCCTGCCAGTCACTCCCATAGCCCAGACTATGGGATGCGTCCTGGTGGTTAAGAGCATAAACTGTGATGTCCGCTCGCCTCGGTTACGTAATCTCTCCACCTCAGTTTCCTCATCTGTCTAGTGGGGACAGGGGCAGCGACTGCGCCCCTGGGCTGTTGCGTGGCTTGAACATGTCAGGTGTCGACCGCATTGCCGGCCACGCCGTAAGTGCTGGGTACATGGCAGCTACTCGCTGTTACTGCCAGGGTTCCTGCCGTGGTGGTGTCTCCCTGGCCCACAGGCCCAGCAGCCTGGCAGCACCCGCCTTGAAGCCTTGCCCTGCCCGGCGCAGCGGGAGGCCGGCCAGGCACCCACCGCAGACACAGGGAAATAGGAAAAGCCCTTTGTGACATAACTGAGGAAACGGAGTCCCAGATGGGACCAGGGACTTGCCCACGATCATGCAGCTGAGACGGCGCCTGGGCTAGAATCCTGGTGTCGCGGTGCCAGAGAAGCTTCCCCTGGGCATGGTCAGCCTGCCCGCCGCCTCCTTCCGGGCTCTCAAGGCCAACCTGATGACCGCCACTCGGGCTGTGTGCTGCGGCGCCGTGGGGTTGGACACTAGCCCGCTGGGTTAGCAGTGAACGGGCTGGTCATACTGCCCCGCCCCCCATGTCAGGAGCCAAGGAGAGGCTTTCAGGGCTGGGGCCTCCGCCTGGGGGCCGGGGACGCAAAGGGCCCTATCTGGGAGGAAACGTCTTAGACCACTGCCCTCCATTCCAGGAGACCATGGGCCCCCAGAAGTTCTCTGCCTTGGCAAGCGCCCCCTGAGCTGGGCCTCTCATCTGGGCCTTGGATCCGTGCCCCCCCCGTGCAGCCTTCCCCACCACCCATGGCCTGGGAGGCTCGTCCTCTGCCTCACGTGAAATAATCACATCTCCCCTTAATTTCGTTTTCGCCCTGCCCCAGCCTGGGCCTGGTGGCTCCACGGCAACCTTGAGCTCGCGGCGGGGCCGGGTTCTCTCTGCCCGCCTCTGTTCCTGCGCTGTCTGCCCAGAACCCCTGCTGCGTCGGCGGCTGTGGCCTGGAGGCGGGCAGAGAGGTCACTTCCAGCTCCGGGAAGGCGGCCTTGAGATTTTTACTGTGCAGTAGACAGTTAGGTTTTAAAAAAGCAAGACCCAGTGTTTGCACACCAAGCGTTCTGGGAGGAGCTCGGCCAGGGCAGCTGCAGGAAGAAGCCCGGGGGCTTCCTGTAGGAGGAGGGGTCTGCCCGGGCAGCTCCGCTCTCGGGTGTTGCCAGGGGAGGGAGAGGGGAGGGAGAGGGGAGGTTACGCATTTCCCAAGCCCTCCTGATCTGCGAATAAGCCCATTCGCCTGACCTCACCAGTTAGGAAACTGCATCCAGTGTGGTCATCGCACTGCCCGGAAGGGCTGAGTGATCCGGACATGGGTTCTTGCCAGCCCCCACATGAGGACGTTTCTACCGCCATGGCCCTCCCACATCTCGCCAGGGCCTCCCCGCCACCGCCCCACCGCCGTCGTTAACATCAGTGCAGGAGGAAAGGAGAGGACAGAGGAGGGCCGGCTTGGTTTTGTGGGGTTTCTGGGGTGGGGTTGCTAACTCAGCTCAGGCCTCCAGCCCCTGGAACCCGACACAGCAGAAGAGCATGTGGGTGCACTGATCGCGGGGAGCCTGCACTGTCTCTCAGCAGGCTCCCAAGGGGGCTCGTAACCGACGGGAGGCTCAGGCTGGTACCCGAGGCGCCCGTTGTCAGGATGTCCTGAGGTGGCATGGGAAAGGAGTGTTGGGCAAAGAGGCCTTTAAGGGTCTGGATTCTGGTGAAAGGCAGAATTTTCTGGAAGTTGGTGTGCCGGCTTTGACCTTAGTGTAGCAGGTTGGGGGCCATCTGCCACCTGACTGGGTGGAGGGCCTTGGAACAGCTGGGTCCCCGTTGCTGTCACCTCGCCCTACGCCTTGGCCTTTAGATGAGGGCCTGAACTTCCCCCCCGAGACCCCATGAGGCTGCCTCCACCCTTCCGCTCTTCCAGCCCTGCTTGCCCCAGAGGCAGTGTGGGGTTCCAGAGGTGGGGTGGGGACCTCCGGGGTGGCTGGCGGGGGAGGGCTCCAGGAAGCAGGGGCCCTGGTTTTGGAAGATGCAGGTTTGAGGCAGCCAGACAAGAGGCACTACGGGCCAAGGGCGGGTGCACGGACGCCCGTCTCTGTGGAGTGGGGACTCCGGGGGCGTGGATCTTATGCCAATAGCAGAGCCAGGCCAGGGTCTCTTGTGGCGAATTGTGCCCCTGGCTGGGCCTCTGTCACCTCGTCGGAGAAATAGGTCTTTTACCAAACCTCATTTTACTCACCGTTAGCGAGCTGTGGAGGGGATGCAGGGAGCCCGCCCAGGGAAAGGACTTGGCATGGCACGTGCGTTTGCTCAGTAAGGAAAAGTGGGGAGAGGCGCGCTTCCTGCCCCGGTGGCTCCAGGTGAGGGCCGGTGCGGTGACTGTGTTCCTGCAGCCCTGCCCAGGACGGCAGCCAGCGACCTGCCTCTCCCACCCACACCGGCAGGTCCCTCTGGGTAAGTCCCACAGGTGGGTAGCAGGGCTGTGCCAGGTGGGTCAGAGGTATCCGAGGCCACACCTCACAGGCAGCCCCAGGCAGGCCGGGGTGGGTCCCCATTCATGCCCAGCCCACTGTCTCATTACCTGCAGCCCCGGTGCTGGCGGTGCAGCTCCCACACTCGCGGCGCCTTAGCGGAGCCAGCACAGGGGATGCTGCGCCGCGAGCTTGCCGGCCCCGAGGAGGAGGCAGGTGAGCCCCAGGCAGCCAGACCCTCCTGGCACGCCCTCGGGAGTCCTCTGTGGGGTCTTCAGCCGGCGGGGCTGGTCTTTGAGGTGGCACAGGCTCGCAGACTGAGAGAGGTGAGAAGCGTGGGCCCGGAGAGGCAGCATGGGAGCAGCTCACCGGCGCGGTGGCTGCTGCTGAGAGTGGGGCCCGTGCCGCGGAGGGACCGCTCTCCTCCCGCGTGGGGCTCTCGGGACTCCGAGAGTGGGCAGTAGTCTCCACGGGGAACATTCTCCGCTGTTCTGGGAGACGGACCTCCCTCTTTGGACCCCCGAACAGAGAGGTAGGACCTGGAAGCAGTGACAGGAAGGCAGGAAGTTGTGGATAGGAGCACCTGTGACGGGCCCTGGGGACAGGGAACCAGGAGCCCCGAGACGGCCGCTCGGTGTGAGGCCGTGTGGGCTGGGGAGGGAGTAAATGACAGGTGCTCGGCCCAGTGAGTCACAACCAGGAAGGAGGGCGACAGCCCTTGCCCAGCACAGCTGTGACTCACCCTGCATCTCTATTGCAGGGCAGTTCGGTGGCACTGGGCCTCTCTGGGGCTGATGCTACTCCCCTGGGGGACGCCAGGACACGTTCTCTGAGGCTCTCTCCCAGGCGACCTTAACGGGCCGCAGCGCCCCTCGGGGACCATGACAGAGGTGCTCCTGCTCAGGTCTGCCAGCTCCATCCTGAGGACCATGTAAGGAACAGTGCCCCCCCCGCCCCCCCGCACCAGCCCCTCGCTGCCACTCAAGGAGTACGCCTGGGCCCGGCGTAGCACCTGAACCCGCAGATGCGGTTTTGGAGTTTTTCTGCCTACTCAGTCACCATCCTAACCTCACCAAAGGATCCCCTGCTTCTTAGTCCCCAAAAGATTCCCAAGAGTCCCCCAGTGACGATGACGAGAGTTGACCACCTCCCAGGCATTTTTCTGGTACCCCGTTATCCTCTCGGTCGCCATAGGATTTAGGCAGAAAACGGAAGCCCAGAGAGGCACGGCGACTTGTGCACGGGCCCCCGGCTGGTGAGCCCGCGCGCGGCACCCAGGCCGGCCGGCTCTGGAGAACCTCAAGGCTGCGCTGTTCTCAGACAGCACTTGCTGAACACCCGCGACGCACAGAGCAGTGGCCTGGCTGCTAAGGGCTGCGTGGGGGGAAAGGGCGACAAATAAATGGGAGATGGACCCTCTTCCATGAGGGGTTCACATGGGAAAAGAGAGCTCCCCTCAACATGTGTGTCTCACACACAGCGAGAACCCGAGAGGGACTGGGTCCGGCCCTTGTCGGCTGAGCCCCGCGGTCCGCCTCGGTGGCACTGAGGGCCACGGCACAAGGTCAAGTCAGGCAGGGCCCTGCCCTCAGGGAGCTTCCACGGCCACAGGGGGCCGTCAAAGGCCAAACCCCAGTGTCCGAGGTCGAGAGTGTGACCTCTCACACTGGGGATGCTGGGAATGGCCTAGGAGGGCTTGCACATGGGGCTGAAGGAGGCTTGGCAGGCTCTGTCTTCACATCGGCCCCATCAGCTCCTCTGACGAGAACAGTTGCAGACAGGAGGGACCCCTGGACGGACACGCCGTGCGAAAGGGAGGGAGCAGGCTGCCCGAGCTCCTCCGCCTCGCCCACCCCTGCCCGTGTCTGCGCTCGCACGCGCCCTTGGAGTGCTCTCTTGCTCCCTGTGCTACCAGACAGGTGCTAGAAAAGTGCTCTTTCTGTGAACAGAGGGCACGGCGCGGCGCTTCCAGCGCGTGTGTGAGCTGGGGGTGAGTACAGACCCGCCCTCAGCCAGCTGACTCCTTTCGGACCTTCTTCCTCCGATGAGTGGGAGAGCAGACGTGGGCACGGTGGCCTCCTCGGCCATTTCCCTCCCACCGCTGCCGTCCTGTGGCCCCGGGAGCTCCGCCCCAGGGTGGCAGCCAGGCCTGCAGTCCTGTATGTCGGGAGGAGCCTGCTTGTCTGGAGTGGCGGGTGCCCTGTGCCCATCGCCGTGGGCAGGCTCGGGATCACGAGGGCGGCCGTCACACCTCACCTGTGGGGGTATCGTCCGTGCCCCTGGGCCTTCTGGGACAGCGGCAAGAACCGGAAAGGCCACAGGTACCCTCGGGGAGTCAGAACAGTAGAGGCTGCTCCTCACACCTCGGGTGCTCCCCTCGGAGGAAAACGTTATCAATTCTGCCGTGGAGGCCACGTCCTCTGCGTTAGCTGACGGTCCTGCAGGCTGGGCCGTCCGGCTTCGTTATCATTTCCCAGTCGGAGGCACAGTAGGAGACGCTTGGTTGCTGGCGGCCAGCCCGCTGGCAGTGGGAAGCGCTGGCCACTCGTGATGTGCGGGGGGCCTTAAACGCTGGAAGCCCCCAGCAGCATCACCCGCGGTGACGTGCAGGTGGCGGCCACGTTGGGAAAGGCACACGGGGTTATGAGCCAGGACAGTATGGGCTGTGACAGGTCATGACCCTGCGTAAGCAGGAAGAGTCAGAGGGAGGCCTGGTGACTTCCGCTTCCGATGATGAGCAAGGGCGACATCCCGTTACCGGGGCTCAACCTGGAGGGTCCCAGCAGGGGAAGGCCACCCTTCACCCACCTGGGGAATTAGATGCGGACCTTCTCTTAGTCAGGCACCAGGCAGGGCGGGGCTTGGATAGGACCCTCCGTGGGCCGTCTGCAAGGGCAAGTGAGGTGTTCCTGTTGCACGGAGCGCAGGCAGGCGGCCAGGGTCCACCCTGTCACTGAGGGAGGAAACGGACAGGCAGGGGAGTGGACAAGAGCCGTGTCTGAGCCACAGGAGGGGGCGGTGCCAGGTGCCCAGGAACCGCCCCCACGGGGAGGCGGTGCTTCCTGCAGCCCCCTCACCCCGCATAAACAGAGGGCTCGCCTCGCAGTGAGGACACTCGGCCTCGGCCCCTCGCATGGCCGCCTCTTCGTTCAGTCTTTGTTCAGCTGTTTTAAAACGAGGACCAGCTCATACCGATTTTATTAGGTGGAAGAAATGCTGCCTGTCCCTTTTGATGGTGAGGACTTAAAAACAGGGCTTGTTTGTGAGGAAGCAGAGAAGACGACGGGTGATTACAGCCAGCGGCGGCCTCCGCTAATTTGGGGGTGGCCGCCCAGCGCCGATGTCAGAGGCCAGTCAGCCTTACGCCTTCGGTTGCCCCGCGGCCAGCCTGTCTCCAGAGGATGGGCCGAGACGGAGCACGGATGTCACACCGGACACTCACTGCGGGGACCCCCCCAGCCAGCTGTGCCCGTGTTTCTTCATTCTCCGTGATTGTCTGAGCCCAGAGCTCAGGGGCTTCTTGGTCACATCACAGTCTTCTTTGTCCCAAAGTGGAGGTGACTTCTACTTGAGAACCGAGGAGAGGAACAGCAGTTCCAATGGCCCAGAGTCAGCGGGACAAGTGCCGTGGTGCTCAGAGCCCCCCGCTGCCCCTGCCTGGCACAGAGGCAGCACACTTTACACCCTTCCAGCAGCATCCCCACGGCCGGTCACCACAGCAGTGGTAACCATAGCATCAGAAGGGCAGCTCCCGCCCTGAAGCCCGGCTTGTTCACCAAGCTCCCAGGAAGGGACAGCTTGGCGCCCCCCCCATCCCCCTTCTCTCTGTCCCTCTCCCTTCATAACCTCCTAACCTTTTGCTTTAAAACGTACTCAGGTTCTTAAGCAGACTGCCACCAGGTGGGCCCAGGTGTATTTGCAAATTTAGTTTGAACCTGTGGTACCTGCAAGGAATGAGGCTGAATCTCAGAAGCAGGTAATTGGCGCCGCTGCCTGGGAACTGGGCACCCCCCACCCCAACAGACAGGTGCTCCGGAGCCAGGGGCTGCCCTCGGCCGCTGTGACACACCACACCACTGCGGTGGGCTCTGTTTGTCGAGCTGGCAGCTGGAAGGTGTCCCCGGGTTGTGCGATGCCTCCCTGCTCAGTCCTGCGGGGTGTGCCAAGCCCCGTCTGCTCATCCATGCGAGGCGGGGTCTGCCCAGGTGTGGCGCTGCGGAGCAGGGAGCCAGGTTGACAGTGGAGGCCCAGTAATCACCTGGGCCGTGCCGGCTAGAAGGGGAGTCCAGGGCCACCAAGCTTGGGAGGCAGAGAGGGTCTGGGCCAGGCATGAGGGCACGTGGCATTGTCCCCAGGCCGTTCTCTGTGTGGGTGACTAGAGAGAGGGCCCACCCACAGGCACCCCCGGGGAGGAGCTGTCCTCGCGGGGCCTGCTCAGGGCCGTTGAGAGCCTAGGGACGTCCTCACGCCACTCCAAGTGTCTGAGTGTGGCTGTTCCCAGTGCTGCAGGAGCGAGGGGTCGGAGCCCCTCCCAGCTCTGAAAGCCTGCTCTCCCCGCGGCGGTGCTCAGAATCCTCCAGTGCCAGGCCGGAAGCTTCCTTGCTAGATGGGGGCACCGAGCCCAGAGAGAACCACACACTTGCCCAGAGTCACACAGCAAAGTAGAGCAGAGCTGGGCTTGGTTTCTCTTTCTGCTGAGCCCTTGGAACCTGCAGGGAGAGGTGGGGGTGGGGGTGGGGGGCGGCCCCTGTAATTACCTGTGTCTGGTCCCCTGAGCCCCCGCTGGGAGGGACAGCGGCCAGGGCGGAGATGCATGTCTGCCGTGTTCTAACCTCTGTTTCCCCTCCTGCCAGCTCCCTGACTGATGGGCACACGCGCTGCAAGGAGTCCCTAAGCCACGCTCTCGAATTCCCGTCCCCGGAGAAGGCGCAGGATGCCCTGCCAAACGCTCCAGGTGAGCCAGCCGGGAGCCCGGGCAGCGCGAGGCGGTGCCTGCTGGAGCGCAGAAGTGGGAGGTGCTGAGGACAGACCGAGAGCCCAGGGAGAAGCAAGTGGGGGCGGGGGGGGGGAGCCACAGGACATAACTTGGGGGACGTGGCCGGTGGAATCGCCACCGCCATCAGGGCCCGGTGTGACGCGAGGGAGTCGGGGGAGATTTCTTCTTGCAGGAGTGTTCCAGAAGGGGACCAGGCAGAGACGGGGGCTGCTGGGGTGGCGCAGATCAGCGCGGCCTGGGCGCTGCCCTCCGGAGCGCCGGGGCGAGGGGCGGGCCCGCTAACCACAGCCGGCGGTCTGCCTCGGAGGCCAACGCAGTCAGGGGCTCCCTTCAGGGCCTTCCCCGTCAGATCGTTACAGGTTATTCATTTTCACTGGCCGTCCAACAACGTAGCAGCAACAGGAGTTTAGAAGAATGGACATGGTGCCCTCAGAGGGTCACCGTCTCCATGCTCCTTGCTGTCCTTGGGGTGGAGCATTGTTGCCACCCCGTTGCCCACTTCTGTCCCCTGTTGAGGCTGAAGGGCCCCCCCCAGGTGCCAGTTTTCCTGGCTGTGAATCCCCCAGCCGCGGCTACTCGGGGCACTGGAGCAGTGTTTGGTGGGAGCTGACCGTCCGTGGCAGAGTCTGAACTGGCCGTGTGTCTCGTAGACTGTCCTACAGTGTGGGTAGGCCTGGCCTCTCCCTCGTAGTTAGACAGGGGCTTGGGTGTGGGGGGTGGGAGGAGGTACTGGAAGTGGGACCTACCAGGAGCCCAGTGCCAAGCGTCGCTGAACAGACCAGTGATGAGGCCAGAACTGGGCCACACCAGAGGGTCTCAGCGTGGCCTTGGCAGGGAGCTGGCCTGGGGAGAGCTCTTCCCAGGTGTGGATGCTGCCTGTCATGCCTGTCCCCAGAGATAAAGAGGACGCTGAGTGCAGGAGGGGACAGGCTGGTGTCTGCAGGGAGCGGCCTCCTGTGCCCTGCTCCCAGGGCCAGGGCACCTCACGGAGGGCCAGGTGGCTCCGGCGGGTCCGTCAGCAGGCCCCAGCCCCACTTCTACAGGCTGACTGGTCCCGGCTCTGCGGCGCTCAAAGAGCAGCCTGGTATGCGGCGAAGCCCTGGGGCTCGGGGAGCCCTGGCCGCGGTGGTAGAACTCGAGGGGCAGGAAGGGAGCCAGCGTGTCCCTTGGAGCCCCAGGAAAGCATGGGTGTCCCCAGGGAGGCACAAGTTATCCCAGCCCCGTGGCCTCAGTAGCTCTGAGGCTGTCACCTGGCGTCCCTGCGGCAGTGGGCACCAGGAACGGCAGATCCCATCAGAGGGGCTGGCGTGGGGCAGGGCAGGCACGGGGCCCTGGACCTCCGGGAGGGGTGGGGAGGCATCTGCTGGGCAGGCAAAGGCCATTCTGGTTCACGGGGACTCTGGGAGGCTGGCGGGGACGGCCCTGCCGCCGGGCATGCGCAAGTCCCTCCATCTGTGTGTGGACCAGGCTGCTGGGGCACTAAGATGGACAGGCTTCTTTTCTGCCGTCTGAGGGCAGACGGGCCCTGGGCGCGGGGCACCCGTAGGCTGAGGGAGGAGTCCTGCTGCCGGGGACCTGAGCGATCAGGGCGGGCACTTGATCATTCTCATCTGTTTGGGGAAACCGAGCTCAGAGAGGGTCAGTGGTTTTCTCAGAGGCCCACAGCTCTTCGAGGTGGGTCTCTTAATTGGCCACACCGCGTCTGGGAGATCCAGATAACATGGGGCACAGTGGGGTCCCCAGGCCCTGCCCCCAGATGCATTCCCGGGGGCAGCCCCCCTGAGTCGGGCCACAGAGCTGCCAGAAACTGACCCCTACACAAAGACAGCCTTGTGCTGGCCCTGGAGACAGATCGCTTTCTAGAGCTTTCCGGGCTGAGCATGAACCCCAGCCTGGGGGAGGGGATCTGGCAGAGCGGCTGCTTGGGGCTGGGCTGGTGGAAGTCTGGTGGAAGTCTGGTGAGGGTCTCTCCCCGCCCCCACGTTTCTGGATAATCCCCCCACACACTGGGAGCTCAGCCCAGCCTGCGCTCCAGCCCAGTGCGGTGAAGGGGTGCCCCGGGCTGGCCCTTGTCCCTCACCTCTGCCCTCCCCTGGCAGAGCAGGCACTTGATGAGAGGCAGGCTGGTGTCAGGCCCAGCCGGTGGCAGCAGGAGGGTGGGAAGGAAAGGGAAGGGAGGGGCAGAAAGTGCACACTGGGCCTTGGGACGGGCCGCACCCCACTTCCCTTCCTGCAGCTCCCACGCCCAGACTCAGGCCCTGGAGCCCTGGGCTATAGCGGGCTCAGGCCAGCAGGACACCGAGCAGGGCAGGGCCTCGCCACACCTACCTGGGGCTCTCGGGCGCATGTGGAGGGAGTACTGGGGGGAGGCGAAGGCCTGGGACCCTGGACACACGGTCATTCGGTCCAGCCCCTGGGACTGTGGTGGGATAGAGGCTCTCTTGTCCTCCCCCAAAGGTCCCCTGACCTCCGCGCTGGGCCGGGCTCTGCGTGCAGACACAGGGAGCCGTCAGCCCGGCTTTCAGGGGCTACCAGCCTGGTGGGAGTTAGTTAGTGGGACAGAAGACGTTCCGTGAAGGAACTCTGCCCAACGGGTCCATCAAAATTGTAAATGGTCTTGTCTCCTGACCCAGCAAGCCCACTTGTAGAAACCTGTCCTTTTGGGAAGCCTGGGACCTGGACTGAGTAAAGTGGCTGAGCGAAGTGTTTGGTGCCCAGACAGAGAGGTGTTGTGCCCCCCACACACCCACACAGTGACAGAGACAGTCTTGTCACGAGGTTAAAGGTGGGCGATTTGGCTGGGGCTGTGTTTGGTTTGGTCCACGTAATACTTTTTTGAAGTGGGAGCCAACCTTTAAAAACCAGGTGACAGTACACTGACACCCACATGGCAGGTAACTCGTTTCCTTTCCAGCTGGGCGCCAAGTCCCCGCGTGACGGCCGCCCCCTTGAACGTGCATGTGCCGTCAGGCCCGCAGTCCCCACCACGCCCTGCTGCCTCCGCACAGGCCGGGGTGGCACAGCCACCACTGGCCCCCGTGGGCGCTGTCCTCAGTGAGGGCTGGCCCTGGGCTGCCACCTCGTCAGAGGTGGGAACGTGAGAGCGAGCCCGTGGCCTGGGCCACTGGGTCCCACCCCCACGTCCTGGGTCGCCCCCCTCGTTCGTTATGGGTGACTGCACATTATTCATCGTGATGCGGGTACCTCAGCCCCCTGGCCCCTATGTGCTACCCTCAATTAATACAGTAGTAACGCGATCCTTCCCCCTCCTTGGGTAAAAATTACAGCAGCAAAGCACAACCTGCCCCTCGCCCCCGTGGTGCGGCAGCACGGCGTCCTGAGTTCAGGGGCCTCCCCTTTTTATACCACATTCTTCTAAAGTGCTGTGGGGTTGTTGTTGTTTTTTTTTTAAGAACAAGTACTGTTTTGTGGTTTAAAAAAACGGTGGTCATTGTTAAAGGTAAAAACCTTTGGCCAAGAAAGAGTTTGGTAACAGATTGTAGAACTTACCTCTGATCCTGGCGACTGGTGAAGGGTCGAGGCTCCAGCTCCCTCCGGCTGTTCCCTCTCCTCTTCCTTCCCATCCATCAAGGCTGTCAGACCTCCGCCTCCAAGCAGCCTCCCGCCTCTCCCAGCCCCTGGCCTGTCTGCACTGCCGGGACCAGAGAGCTCTGCTCAGGGCAGGAGAGGGGTGGCGGGGCCAGCCCTGAGCTAGCATGACCGCAGCTGTGGTCTCTGCCCCACAGAGGAGGCGCTGTGGACCACTCGGGCCGATGGGCGGGTCCGCCTGCGCAGAGACCCTGGGTGCCCTCAGCAGTCGCCCTACACTGTGCATCAGATGTTCCGCGAGGCCCTGGACAAGTACGGGCACCTCCGTGCTCTGGGCTTCAAGCGCCAGGGCGCCTGGGAGTACATCACCTACTCCCAGTACTACCTGCTGGCCCGCAGGGCCGCCAGGGCCTTCCTGAAGGTGAGCAGCCCTCGGCCGGCCCTTCCCCCCCCCAGGCCTGCCCGCCAGCACCCTCAAATGACTGGACCCTCAGAAAGGGTTTCCTGTTTCCTGCGCTCAGCAGGTATGAGGCACTTGACAAGAGCTTTGCATTTGTGTTCGCATTCAAACATAGGTGTAGGTGGGCTGGGAAGCTGGGTGCTGGCCTGCAATGGCCCTGGGAGGGGGAGAAAGGGCGGCTGGGCGATGGACCCCCAGGGCTTTCTTGGACTTGGTGGGTCCCCTGGAGGGGCTCTGAGGTCTGGGAGGTGGGCTTGATAGGAGTGGGAGGCCCATTTCCTGCTGCCTGACCTGGCCTGTCTTTGGCTGCAGCTCGGCCTGGAGCCGGCGCACAGCGTGGCCATCCTCAGCTGCAACTCTCCGGAGTGGTTCTTCTCAGCGGTGGGCACAGTGTTTGCTGGGTGAGTGCTGGGGTCGAGGCGGAGTCCGGGGGTGGAGGTGGGCAGGGAGTGGAGAGAGGCCCCCAACCTCCCCCACATCCCATTTCTTCCCTGAGACCCTCTGCGGAGCTGCTGGGGGGGCCCTGCCTGTTGGGGCTGCGCCAAGGGGCGGGGCGGCCGTCGGCCGCTGTCTGACCCCAAGCCCGGGCCCCGGCAGAGGCATCGTCACGGGCATCTACACGACCAGCTCCCCCGAGGCCTGCCAGTACGTCGCCCACGACTGCCGTGCCAACGTCATCATGGTCGACACGCAGAAGCAGCTGGAGAAGATCCTGAAGGTCTGCGGGAAGGGGCGAGGGGTGTGGGAGTTAGGGCTGGGTGTCCTTGGGGACCTCCAGCTTGCAAAGGGCTGCCCGCCCCCCGGGCAGAGCCCCGTCCATTCTCTACAACCCCCGTGCACTCATGGGTCATGAAGTCCCAGGGACGTCCCCCCACGTCATCCAAGAAGCGGGTGACAGGGCCCGGGCTAGAACTCTCAGCCACCCAGCGATCTCCTGTTACTTTTTCAGGGCCAGGCCCCTTATGGGGCTGGGGACCTGTGCCAGGGGAAGGGTCAGCTCCGCCCCGCGGAGGTGAGGGGGCACAGGGCGGTCTGTCAGGACAGAGCAGGAGCCCGGAGTGCCTCTTGAGCCAGATGGGTCTTCCCTGGAGGGTTGGTGCCACCTCGTTCATGTAAGGCTTTGTCCCCACGTGCACCAGACAGGCATGTGGTGGCCTGGGGACGCCTCTGTCTGGCTGTACCCAGCAGCGCACAAGGCCCTCTGCAACTCAGTCGGTCCTGCCCCCGGGTTCCCGACACGCGTGCTGGCTCCGATCCGTGCGCGTGCCCCCGCTTACATGCCATTGGCAATCAGTCCGCGAGCCCTGTCGCAGGTGCCGTGGGCCTCCTTTTTCTTGCTGTTCAGGGCTTTTCAAAGGGGCTCGCTGTGCCGGCGACGGGACTGTCTTTCTGCTTGGGGGCCCTGGTCCATCTCCGCCCCTTCTGAGCCCCGTGTTTTCAGCATCTCCCGCTCTGAGTGTCTCTGTCCGTCTGACTTGGACACTGGTGCGGGTGATTCCGCCCAGGGGGGCTGCTCTGGGAGCCGCCCCTGCTCACCCTCCCCACCCCAGCTCCAGGCCCTTCATGAAACAGACAAGGGACACATTCTCGGGATAGTGGCAGGTTCCTGGCCCGCCAGCTGTCCTAGAGCTCAGCAGGGCCCTGATTTCCTCGGGGAGGTGGTGGCTCCGTGGGCCTCGGAGGTCCCTGCCAAGAGCCGACCCCCTGCTCTCAGTGCCCCCACCAGGTGCCGGTGGGGAGGGCCTGGCGCTTCACGAGCCCCCAGAGACTTTGTCCTGTTGACACTTCAGGCGTGTAGATCCAGTCCACACACCCCGCCAGCCCCATTTGCAACCGAAGAAATGGACCCCACAGTTAAGACTGTCCACTCTAGCTAACTGCCCAAATTAAATCTGTTATGCAAGTTCCCAAACGACACAAATAGAAGCGTGCAGGGGACCCCACGCGTCGATCATCCAGATGCAACAATCATCGGAGATGTTTCTTCCCACTCATGGCCCCGATGCGTTCACCTTTTGCGCTGAAATATGTGAAGGCAGACCTCACATTGTCATTCCCGTCCCTGAAAATGTCAACGTGCGTCTTTTTAAAGAAAATGACCCTTTTCTTACATAATCACAGTAACTTTGTCGCATTCAGCGCAACTAAAACAGTTCTTTCATATCCAGTCCCCACGGCGTCTCGTCACGGTCGGCTCAGTTCGGTCGAGTTGGGATCCACGCCGCACCACAGAGGCCGTGTGTGGCAGAGTCTCAGTTCAGATCAGAGCTACGGGCCCCTGTGGTTCCCTCAGGCCCCACCCGAGACCCGCTGCCTCAGAAACTCGGTGTGGGCCCAGCACGCCCCGGCGAGCTGACGCGGGCTCACGTGTGAGAGCCTCCGAAATCTGGGTCAGCCCTGCCGAACAGCCTCCCACCCCTGTCTGCTGGCTTCTCCCTCCAACCTCTGCACTTCCTGTTAGGTCACTGGCTTCTTGCATTTCAGAGTGAACACTGTGGGAGAGCAACAACATGTAGGGGGGAGCTGCTGGCTTCATTTTTGCGCCACCTCACCAGGCAGGTGCTGTCCGGTGGGGCCAACTGTCGAGATGGTGTAGGTGGCCACATGCCCCATCATTGTGACGTTCCCATCAACTTTTCTCCGTTCGTTATCTTTACCGGAATTAACTATTTCACGAGCAAGGGCAAAATGTTAGTGTCCCAATCGTCAGCTAGGACTCTTCTCTGATGTCCTTTGGTGCAGAGCAGGTGGGTGTGGCCGCCGAAAGAGCCCCACCGAGCTCGCTTTTTCTCAAGTCGAAGGCCAGACCACCCGCCCGCATAAAGGGCACGCCTGTCTCGGTTGCGGCGGAACCAAGGCCGCCGTGTCTCCGAGCGCGTCCTGCGTGTCCGCGGGTATTCCGTGCATATTTGGAAGCATGTGCATTCTGCCCTTGGGGGCTGGAATGTTCTATAAATGTTATTAATAATGTCAAGAAAGTTGATAGCGTGACACTGTTAAGTCATCTGCACCCCTGTTGGTTTTGTCCACCTCGCTTTCCTGGACTCAGACCCCTGTTATCTGAAGCCAGTGTGGCGCCCGAGTTGCCTCTCTCGCTCCCTCCCTGTCGGCCTCTGTGCTCTGCAGGCACTCAGTTTCTCCGCAGTTCGTGAACCAGGCCCCAGGCTGTTCGTTGTCCTCCAACAGAGAGTCCTTCCCAACCCCGCCCCCAGCCCATCCCACTTGACTAAAGTTCCCCTGATGGGGAAACTATCCCTGAAAGCCCCGTCGGTCCCGCCGGCTCAAAGGTCAGAGCTGGGGAGCCCAGTGACCTTTCCCATAGCGTCCTCCAGGCAGACTGATACTGATACCGAGAGATAGGGCTCTTCTCAGGAAATGACTTTTTTTTTTTTAATGAAACTCAGTTTATTCTTCCTGTCAACACAGATCTGGAAAAACCTGCCCCACCTGAAAGCAGTAGTGACATACCGAGAGCCTCCTGCGGAGAAGGTGGCCAGTGTGTACACGGTACAGGCGGTGGGCCTGGGTGTCCGGCGGGGCCTGTCTGGGCACGCCCCGCTGACCCGGACGGCCCGCTCTCGCCCCCCGGCCACAGATGGAGGAGTTCATGGAGCTGGGGGACCAGGTGCCCGAGGAAGACCTGGACACCATCATTGACGCCCAGCGGCCCAACCAGTGCTGCGTGCTCGTGTACACGTCCGGCACCACCGGCAGCCCCAAGGGCGTGATGCTGAGTCAGGACAATGTAGGACCCGTGCCCCATCATGGGTGGGCTGGGCAGTGGCCCCCAGCAGCCTCTGGGAGGCTTCCCCCAGCCCGCAGCTCAGGGGGAAGGGCTACGTGGGCCACCCTTCAGTCTGTGGTGCAGACCGAACCGAGCAAAGGGAGAGGGAACCTGCCCCTGGGGGTTCCTTGCAGAGAAGCCCAGGAGGGCAAACACCCCAGGGTGCCCCCAGAAATAGCCCAAGCCCCCCGGGTAGCTGCAGCCGTGAGCACTTCCAGGGCTGGCATGCAGACACCGCCCGGCCCGCCCACTCCTCCAGATCACGTGGACAGCACGGCACAGCAGCCAGGCTGGCGGGATCCAGCCCTCGGAGCTCCAGCAGGAGGTAGTGGTCAGCTATCTGCCCCTCAGCCACATCGCTGCCCAGATCTACGACCTGTGGACGGGCCTCCAGTGGGGGGCCCAGGTCTGCTTTGCCGAACCTGATGCCCTGCAGGTCAGCCTGCCCTGTGCCCGCGTGGGTGTCTGCGTGTGTGTGCCAGGGCCACCCCCGTGTGGGCTCGAGGGCCCTGGGCGTGCATTTGGGACCGCCCCAACTCCCCACGCGCCTGTCAGTCAGAACTCTTTCAGGTGCGGTCAGCAGAGCCGTCAGTGGCTAAGCACGAAGGGAAACTGATGGCCTTATCTAAAGGAAACAGGTAATTTCCTTTTTCCTTGGAGAACGACTCCGAGTCGGAGTCGTTCTGTGGGGCCACAGAGCTGCCGAGGACGGGCCGTCTTTGGAGGAAGGTCACAGGTGGCTGCAGATAGCCGGCACCCCGCCCTGCGCCTGCCTCAGCGGCTGCACCTGTTCTTTGGGTCTTTGTTTTAACCCTGAGGACTTTCCCAGAAGTGCCCCCCTCGCGGACGACTTGTCCCCATCTAGTATGTCATTGGCCTAAGCGGGGTTACCTGTGCACTCCGAAACCAGTCGCTCCTTAGAGGGATGGGACGTCACCTGGAGTCAGGCTAAGGAGGAGTCAGCACACAGGACTTGGGAAGCCTCAGGACTTCCCCGGGGCCCTGCTGGTGGAGAAGAGCAGTGAGCGGACCGAGGGCTGTTGAGCTGCGGCTGCCAGCACGTGCTCCGAGGTGCACGCCAGTGTGCACACCTGCCGCACGCTGTGTGCAGGAGGTGTGTGGGGTGTGCACGGTGACCCTGGTGACGGCCTCTTTCCCTCTGGCGGCAAGCAGGGGACCCTGGTGGACACGCTGCGTGAGGTGGAGCCCACGTCCCACATGGGGGTGCCCCGGGTGTGGGAGAAGATCATGGAGCGCATCCAGGAGGTGGTAGCCCAGTCCAGCTTCCTCCGGCGCAAGATGTTGCTGTGGGCCATGTCGGTGATGTTGGAGCAGAACCTCGCCTGCCCAGGCAGGTACGGAGGGCTTGACCACACCCCGATGTTCAACTGAGGATCTGCTAGGGCAGGGCTGTCCTGGCCCGGAAACCCTGTGCGGGGGGGGGGGGGGGGGGGGGGGGGGGGGGGGGGGGGGGGGACCTGACGGTGGCCGGGCTGGAGCCCCCGTCTCTCCCCGGGCCCCATGGCCCGTATCTTTGGGTTCTCTGGGGACTGACTTGCTCCCCCAGGTGCGCTCACTTCCCGGGGAGTAGCTTCTGACCTCGGCAGGTGGCCAGAGAAAGGGCCACAGTGAGACGGGGCGTTTCCAGCCTCACGTGACCACTCAGATCTCTCCTGCCGCCTTTCGGTCGCCTCTTAAACCCCCGCCCAGTGCTGTGGGAGGGTCGGGGGCATGAACCCGGCTGTGCTGGCCCAGGAACGCTTTCCACGACCAGCGTCTGGGAAACCATATCGCGTCCCGTAAGATAGGTGTCCCTGTGCCTGCCGCTGTGCCGCATCCTCCCACGCATGTAGTGAACATGCATGACGGCCCAGTCACGGGCTTGAGGTGGGCTCACCCTTGTCTGCACAGGCGTGTCCATGCATGCATGCTTCCAGTCTCTGCACGTGTGTTCTCCTGTGTGCACATGCCTGCCTGCGCGCAGCCAAACCTGTCCGCCTTCCCGGCTCCAGACTCACTTGCACACATAGCTACGTGCACACACCCCTCTGTGGGCGTGCGTGTTCCTAGGCAGGGCCAGGGTTTTAACCGTTTCGTAATGGGTTTGGTATTGGCACCAACCAGTCAAAACAGAGAGCTGGCCAGGCCAGCGTGCTCCCACTGCGTTACCCACCCTTTTGATGCGTGTGTGTGTGTGTTTGTCTGTGGCCCGCTCTCCCTCTTCCATCAGCAACCCGAAGCCCTTCGCAGCCAGACTGGCCGATTACCTGGTGCTAGCCAAGGTCCGCCAGATGCTGGGCTTTGCCAGGTGTCAGAAGAGCTTCTACGGAGCCGCCCCCATGACTATAGAGACACAGCACTTCTTCCTGGGCCTCAACATCCGCTTGTACTCAGGCTATGGCCTCAGCGAAACCTCGGGCCCCCACTTCATGTCTAGCCCCTGCAACTACCGGCTGTGCAGGTGCGCCCAGGGCGGGGCCCGAACGCTCACTCCCTTGCTCACGCCCCTCAGTGCCCACCTGCTGACTGGGTCGCAGAGCCTGGGCCCCTGGACCACAGGGTCCCCTGGCCAGGCCTCAGTCTCATGGCGGTGGTCTCTGCCAGTGTCACACGGGTCTATGGTGGAAAGTCGGCTTCTGGCGGAGGAATTCCCATTTCTGCCCCCTTCTGTGGGGAGGGTGTGCTAAGTGTCCCAGCATCGCTGATGGCCCAGGCACCGCGTGGGGTCAGAGTGGGGGGACAGGCCAGCCTTCTGGTGGGCAGAGAGGATAGTCCCATCTGGGGAGTGACTCGAAGGATCATCTGTTGGGCTTAAATACCTCCCGTCCCTGCTTGCCCGTCACAGAGCCTCAAGTTGTTCCATTAGGGATGCTCATTCATCCATTCATTTACCTGAAAACCTTTCATTGGCCCCATTTGTCAGTTCTAGGTCCCCTGTTAAAACAGAAAATCTGGGCGGGGACACCTTCTGGACATCAGTGGAGACAGAGAGATGGGGGATCCCCAGGCTTTGGGGGGCTGACCTGGGGCTTGAGGAACCGGTTCCCTCTGACCAGGCCTCTGGGCCCCCACCCCCAAGCTCTGGCAAGTTGGTGCCCGGCTGCCGGGTGAAGCTAGTGGACCAGGACGCGGAGGGCGTCGGCGAGATCTGCCTGTGGGGCCGCACCGTCTTCATGGGCTACTTGAACATGGAGGAGAAGACACGCGAGGCCATCGACACGGACGGCTGGCTGCATACCGGCGACCTCGGCCACTTGGATGCCGACGGCTTCCTCTACATCACAGGGCGCCTGAAAGGTGCGAGGGGGCTGGGGGCGGTTATGCGGCCACCACCGTTTATACCTGCTCTCAGGTGCCACCACCTTGACAGAGGTCGTTTTGCTTACCTTTGTCTCCTGTGGGACAGATACGATTATTAGCCCAGCTCGCTGACGAGGACGCCCAGTTGTCCAGGGACACCCAGCTAGTAGGTGGTGGAGCTGGGATTGACTCCCAGAGAAGCCAGGCAAGCCCTCCCAGAAGTTTGAAGGTTTACATGCAAACAGGGGGACGATGTAGAATAGAACACAAATTGGATATAACATTTTAACACATGAGACTTGAAAGAAATTTCCCCCAAAGCACTTGGCTTTCCCAGGGGATAAGCTGGGACCGCCCCCCCAGAAAGGCTGTGCTGACTCCGCTCAAGGGACCGAACATCCCCCCGGCCGGGTGTCTCGCTCCACTCTGTGCCCGATGCCCACACAGGACCTGCGCACAGAAGGGGCCGGCGCACCTTTCCTGAGTTCGGTAGACCCTGGACAGGAGCACAGCGCAGCTGACTCGGCCGGGCTGTGCTCAGGGTTGCCCCCACGTTACCGTCCAGCCTGGACGTCGGCCCTCAGTCTGTGCACAGACACCCAGTACGCATGTGGGCGGAAGAGTGGACCGTGGACGGGTGGACGGACCCTGGGAAGAGCCCAGCGAGAGCGGAGTTAGTGACGACGGGAAGGGCCGCACAGGCTCCTCGAAGGAGGCAGCTGAGCTGGTCCTTGCAGCCTAGACAGCGTGTTGGGGAGAGGGGGCGCGGGCGTCCCGGGGGGGCAGGCGTAAACCGGGGAGAGGCCGGTGGCGGGCGGGGAACTGCACTGCACTTACATCAGCTCTGCCGTGCGTCCTTGGACGAGTTCCCCGTGCCTCCATTTCCCTGTCTGAAATGGGAAGAATGCCAGCTTCTGTGTGGGCCTGTGCTGAGGGCTGGGTGAGTCGTTGCACGCTGCACTGGGCGCAGGGCCTGTGTGTGGCGAGTGCTGCGTTGGTGGCAGGGCTTGGCTACTCAGCAGCGGGGCGACACGGGGGCCGGGGAGGGTCGGTGAGAGCCTGGGTCTGGTAGACGTTGAGCAGGCAGAGAGCCCCGGGTGAGCACCTGTCTCCTGGAGGCCGCCTCTGTGTCCGGTAGGCGTGAGGGGCTTCTGGGCTGCTGCTGCTCCCCTGCCCCAGAGGGATACCCCTAGCCTCCCCGAGTGGCCACCAGCGCCACCCGCTGCTCTAACCTCAGGGCTGTGGCCGAGCCTTGGGTCTGGGCTCATCCGGGGCCTGGTCTTGCCCCCCAGAACTGATCATCACAGCTGGCGGGGAGAACGTGCCACCAGTGCCCATCGAGGAGGCTGTGAAGACGGAGCTGCCCATCATCAGCAACGCCATGCTGATCGGGGACCAGAGGAAGTTCCTATCCATGCTGCTCACCTTGAAGGTGTGTCCCTGCCTCTGGCCCAAGCAGAAGCCACGCTCAGGCAGGACGCACCTGGGCGTCAGGATGTTATTCTGGCGCGGGCAGTCGGCGCTGCTGCACCGAGGGGCAGCCCTCCCACGGGGACATCCCCGCTGCCCCGTGGGTTCGGTCAGCGACCTGCCGCTGGGACAGTCTTCGTGTCTCCCAGCGTGACCTGCTCAGTGGGAGCGCGGCCGGTGGGTGCTGGGCACGGCAGCAGTGGGGCCGTTGTTGCCCGGGTCTGAGCCTCAGACCTCTGCTCCTTTCGCCACGGCCGGGCGGCAGTCACACCCCAGAACCACAGCTCACGTGATCCACCTGCTGGACACGTGCAGTCACACTCCTCCAAGCCCGCGCCGCGTCCCGTGCAGTGACGCCGGGTGCCCATCCCGTCTCTGGTTTGCAGTGCACTCTGGACCCGGACACCTCTGACCCGACCGATCACCTGACCGAGCAAGCCGTGGAGTTCTGCCAGCGCGTGGGCAGCACCGCCACCACGGTGTCCGAGATCGTGGGGAGCAGGGATGAGGCCGTGTACCGGGCTATTGAAGAGGGCATCCAAAGGGTGAACAGGCAGGCGGCTGTCCGGCCCTACCATGTCCAGAAGTGGGCCGTTCTCAAGAGGGACTTCTCCATTTCGGGCGGAGAGCTGGGTAGGTTTGCCTCGGTTTCCTCTCCTGTGGGCCCAGGCGCCCAGCGTGGAGGGCGGGGTTGGGGCGGAGCCGGGGAGATGCCTGTCAAGGAGTGGTTGTGTTGAGCGGGGGGCCCCTGATGGCACCCGTGTCCTTCACACGGGAGGGCACCACTCAGGGTGCGGGCTGTGCAGGGGCCTGGTGTATGCACAGGGCTTGTGCTGGGATGTGTTCTTTTGAACACATGACACGTGACTTTGCTTTGACTCTGGGACCACTGCCCCCTGAGATCAACATGGGGCCACCTGGCAGACACCAAGGCCCTGCTGGTGTTCGGGCTGCAACCCCTTGGCTCTAGCGGGTGAGACTGCCATGACCATCGGTGACGTCCACTCACGTCGCAGGGGCAGTGATGAAGCCCTACTGGACCGTGGTCCACAGAACTGAAAGGATTCTGGTGCAGCCTCAGCTGGGGACATGGAGTCACTCGTGGCAGCTTGGGGGGTTTTCATGGCACAGGGGAAGTGAGGGGGCTGCTCGGTAGATGCCCTTGGGTCCCTTGAGGCTGGACCTAGACGCAGTGATGCTGAGCTGCCATCAGGTCTGGAGCGTCAGCCGGACACACGTCCTCTCCCAGCAGTCTATAGAAATGACTCCGATTCTGAGGTCTCCAGGACGCAGCCGAGAGTGAGCTAGCACGAAACGGACTCTCCACTGCCCGGCCCCTCGAATCGGAGCCATTTTCCCCCTTGCCTTTGAGGGAGAACAGAGGGCTCCCAGCCAGGGCGTCCCCGCCCCTTCGCAGGCAGTCACCGCCCAGCATCCAGCAGGGTATGAATTTCCAAGGAAAGGCAGGCGCGACTTGCACGTTAGCTACCGTTGTGTAACAAATGACCCCCAGACTTGGCATCTTAAAACAGTAAGCACCTCTCTTCATTCCTGTGGGCCAGAAATCCAGACAGCTAAGCTGGGTCGGTTCTGGCTCAGGGTCTCTCAGGTTACAGCAAGTGCTGGATGAGCCGCAGCCACCTGGAGCTCGGGGGCCTCGTCCGTGGCTGTGGGCCGGACCGGAGGCCTCGCTACAGCGGCCCGTGCGCTCACAGCGTAGCAGCCGCTGTGCCCCAGAAACAGTGACCCTGAGCCTGGGACAGAACCTATAGTCTTAACGTTTTGGTTGCTTGAGTCACTTCTTTCTTCAAGGGACAGCGCAGAAAATGCATCGAGATCAGAAATGGGTGCAGGTCAAGGGTAAGGTGGACGCGGCTCCCGTCCCCCCGCCCAAGAAACAGGCCTCTCATAACCGTCCTCTGAAGGGACAGACCGCCGCTGTGTTCTGTTGGCACTTTGACCGATGCTGGTGCAACCTGGGTGGCAGGGGCCACGTCGGGCCCTCTCGGAGGCTGGCTGCTGGTGCGCCCGGCCTCATCCCGGAGTTGCAGGACTCGGCGGGTCTGGATCTCGTCCGCGCACCGCCTCAGGTTCCCCGGAGGCCTCACGCGCTCGCGTTTCCCGATCTCTGTTCCAGGCCCCACGATGAAACTGAAGCGGCTCGCAGTTCTGGAGAAGTACAAAGACGTCATCGAATCCTTCTACCGCGAGCAGAACAAGTAGCGGGGGCCCTCCGTCCTCCTGAAGCCGAAGGGCCTCCCGGACAACCCAGCCCACGCACCCTTCAGGCTGGGCGCAGGGACTGCGGGCAGGTCCGTTAGGTCTCGAGTCAGGTACGGCGCCGGCACCTACATTTGCCAGGCTTCACGCCCACAGCAGCCGACAGTTCCGAGAAGCTTCGCGTGCGCAGAGTTAAGGGTTGCCCTTCGTTCAGGTGGCAGACCAGCTGTCCTTCCAGAGTGGAAGGGCTAACACTGTATGGCTTTAGTTCCAGGTAGATTTTATGGGCTACTAGCTCACCGCAGGGCTTACCAGTGGCAGGCTATGTGGAGGAGGGAGGGGGGCCGGCTCGTGTTACCGCGGTGCCGCAGGACAGTGGCTGTAACTCACTCTGGAACGTGCTGGATGGGCCGCCTGCCACCCCGCGCCCAGGCCCCACCCCCGCCACGTGCGCCTACTGACTTGCTGTCTCCTAGGGCTGCTGCTGCGTGCTTGTATTTAATGTGCCATCTCGATATTAAACTTTTAACAGCTGTCAACAAGTATGTGATTTTTCTTGCCAGTTGAGCAGGTGGAACCCGCCCAGACAGTGGTGGGCGTTTGCCCACGGGGCTGCGGTGCACGGGCACGAGGGACCACGGGCACCCGGGTGAGCAGAGGTGCCGCCCCGCCTCTCAGAGCCCCCGCCGCAGGGCAGCCGCTCCTGGCGCGAAGCCGAGCCAGGGACCTGGAGAGAGCACACGTCTCAGTCAGTTTTGGAATTCTTTTTATTAGTGTGAACCCAAGAATAATTCGCAAATTTCAACAAAACAGGAAGCAACAGCTTCAACAGTAAAATGCGTGCGCGACGGCAGGTCTGGCTGCAAGCCTTAAACCCGGACAGGGATGCCTGCTGTCAAGGTGCCCCGTGACCTGGGCACGTGACGCAAAGCCCAGGCTTGCATCGTCACACGAGGAGCGAGGGGAAACACGAGGTGCCTTTGGTTTGGGGGGCAAAGGGTGCCTGTTCGTGAAAATAGTGACTCAGCTTCTGAAGGTTAAGAAAAATCATGCTGGCGGGGAGCGGTGCCTGAAGGTCGAAGGCCGAGCCCACGCTCCGCGCCGCCCGGCTCTGTGACCCAGCGCAGGCCCCACCTGCCGTCCGCACCCTGGCCTCGCGCTCTGGGGGAGGGAGGGCGGCCATGAAAACATGAAGTTAATGGTGTGGTCAGGCCTCTCGGCAGGACCGGCTGCAGTGGGACATGCGTGCTGCAGAAGCGTGACCGCACACAGGTCAGCCGCCGAGCCCAGCGGTCAGCTGGGGCCTCCAAGGCTGTTACCCGCGATGCTCAGTGTGTGCCCGCGAAAAGGAAGCTCGGCCCTTCACTTCATGAAAAGCTCACGGTAACAAAATACTTCAATAATGTACTTGTGTCTTTGTAGCCAAGATATTACCTATATCTTATTAACAAAAGTTACCTCTCTCATATATTTCTTGGATCTGAGGTCTTTATTCATACTCGGTAATTCATATAAAGGACAAATCTGTCTTAATTTTCCACATCATAAAGAAATATACCATAGTTGGTTTTTTATGTGAACTTTCCTAGGAAATTTCTCTTGTGCCCGTTCATTTGATAAGAATGTCATTTTGTGCTATTTATTATGTCAATATTCTCTTATTTCTATTATGTTTTTCATAAACGAATGATAACTTTTTCTTTAGAAAGTTAGATGCTTTCTCTTATTAACTCCGTATCATATTTACGGCTGGGGAAACGGTTTTAACTGAAGTGTAAGACGGTTGACAATGGCAGATGATACAGTCCACTGCGAGTTTACAAAAAAATGTATACCAAATAGACATTAATAAATAAAACAAGCACTTGGAAAAGTCCTTTGAAAGCAGACCTAGGGACGTCACCTGCATCCTCTGCAGACTTTGTTAAAAGGCCAGATCTAGAGATGTCCTGTCAGGGAGCGAGGAAACCAAGTGCACACGGAACGGGGCGTGCTCTCCCCCCGGCTCGCGTGGCGCCGGCAGCGGTGACCGACGCGGACACCATCCACAGCAGCCTTACTCTAAATCTTTCACTCGGTGACAGATTTCTTGTGTGAAGTCTGAGCATTTTGCATTGCCTCCCAAATCTTTTGTTAAGCTCTGAGAAAAGGAAAAAGCAAAAGTAAAAATGTGTCTCACACAAAATCAAAACAAAGATATTTAGGTTTGGAGCTCCCAGCGAGGCGGTGGCCGAGTGAGGTCCCCGGCTGCTGTCTCTCACTTGGTCCGTCCAGGGCCGGCCCCGCCTCCGCGCATCTGCCTGTCCCAGGAGGGTGGGTGGGAAAGTCCCCAGAAAACGTCTGACTATGGACATTTAATACCTAAACAAGGGAACCACAAATCCCATGGGGAATTTCTAAAGTTGAAAAACCATAAGACATATTTTGATCTGTTTTTAGAGGCTGGGATCAAACACTAAGGTAATTTAAATCACTAACTCCTAAATTTCCCTCTATAGGCAAGAAATTTTCCCGCACAGCCACTCTGTTTTCCAACAGCTTATCCTCTCTTCGTTCCCCAACAGACCCCCATGTATGTATCTTGGATCACCGCATCCTGCATAGTTAAAAGGCCTGCTGTGTGACGCGGCCCCTCTCTGCTAGGCCGTATAGTGTCAGAATAAGAAACAAAGCCATACGCCCTTCGCTAGGACTACTGGGCTGTCGAAAACATGCTTGGCTTTCCTGTATCCCGTCTGTAAGGAGTAATCAGCCATCGCCCCGCTTCTGGGGCCGCAAGTGCTCACAGAGAGTGAGGCTCGTTGGGCCAGAGCCAGATGAGGCGAGAACCCCAGCTCTACCATATGGAGCTGTGAGACCTTTGACAAATTACTTAATCTCTCTGAGCCTCAGTTTCCTCATCTGTAAAATGGAATTCATTATAGGATCTACCTCACAGAGTAATAGATTTACTGAGATGACATATACAAAGACCATACAGTGTAAGGATTTGGTTAACATCAGCCATTTCTAAAACTTTATATCTCTGCCACACGTACAACACGTAACGCCATGGTGTCACAGACACAGCTGCGTCGGTGTCTGTTGCTGGCTTCGGAGCTCCTGGGGGCCTAGACCCCATCTTATTCCTCAGTTTGTTTATTTCTCACACTTACAAGGTGCACAACAGATTTTCGTCGGGAGGAGAAAAAGCCATAGAGAAAGGTGACACCTTGGCCGTAATCACACTGCCAGCCACGGGACGCCGGGGCCTGAACTGGCTCTGACTCCCCAAACTCTGCTCTTCCCGCGGCCCACTCAGCGCTCCTCAGCCCTTTCCAGTGAAACGCATGGGGCCTCCCTTCAGGAAGCGCTCGCACGCGCACGCACACCGAGTTCACCCGGGGCCCCCGAGGAGACGCCTGTTCGGCATCGGTCAGCTCCCTCCCAGACGGGACCGTGGCAGACGCGTGAGGCCAGCACTGCTCGGTACCTTTCCGTCCTTAATGGTGGCGAAGCAGGCGGCCTCGATCCGGGCAGCGTGGTCGGACAGCCCCATGTGGCGCAGCATCATCACAGCGCTGAGCAGCAGCGCCGTGGGGTTGGCCATGTCCTTGCCAGCGATGTCCGGGGCCGTCCCGTGAACCTGCCTCAGGGAAACGTGGCACAGTCAGGGGACACGGGGCTCTCGGTCCTCCTTCCTGACCAGTGGAACGCAGTTACTGAACAGCAGCTGCGCCCGACTCATCAGACACAGGTGTAGAAATAAAGCCGCAGAAAAATAAAGGGCGAAAGCAATTTTTTCAAGAAATTGCAAAACTATGGACTATCTTTTTCTGTCAACTTTTGGTGAAATATTTTAACTGAGGAAGTATAATAAGGATACAAGACAAACAACAAGGAAATGGATGAATAAACCAAGCTTAGATAAAAAGGCCTCATTTTGTAAAAAGCACAGCATTTTCTTTCAGCAACTGGAAAAACTCAAAAGTTCGAACGTATTTGTGCAGGTGACCCCTCCTGGGCTCTCATGCCATTCTGACCTGGACTGTGCTTCGGGTGTCTGCAGGGTCCTTACCGACTCGAAGATTGCAACCCCGTTGGCGCCAATGTTGCCACTCGGTGTCACACCAAGACCTCCAATCAGTCCCGCACACAGGTCACTGCGGGGCAGAGCACGTCAGGAGTGTTGGTTTGGAAAATGAAACATCTCAGCCAGCACCCAGACTCCCATTTTTAAATACCATCCTCCACTGAAAGAAGCCAGGGCTCTCTGGAGAAATGGCTGACTCCGGGACCAGGTCAGGGAGATTCAGGACGATCCTGGAGCATGTGACTGTGCCAGGAAGCAGCTAAGGGCTCAGTGGGGCGCCCCTGGCCAAGTCCAGACAGCCTAAGTATCAGTATGACCGATGGCGACGGGCATGGCCGCTGAATACACAAACGAGGCCGGACTGATTGATACAGACACGTGCGAGGTAAGGAAAAGCCTGTCCCAACAGCGGAACACCACGTAATGACGGTGACAAGGGTGACAGGCTCAGAAAACCACGGTCTGGCCAACACCATGCGTGTGAGTGTGTGAGGAGAGAGAAATACAGTAGAAGGGGTAAAATGTTAACATCTGGGGAACGTGGGTGCTAAGTACGCAGCAACTCTGTGTACCAGTCTTGCTATTTTTCTGTAATTCTGAAATTATGCCAGGAGTTACAAAAATGACCACCCGCCTACCCAGAGATAGAAAACACTGAGGTCAATCAATCAACCAGCCAACTGATGAAACACCGGCAGACTGCGCGGCAGGAACTCCTGACCAGGGAGTGACAGCCCGGAGCCGAGATGGCACCGGAATGGGGCACGGCCCACCCCGACCAGCCCCTAAACTGTTACAGCTCAGCTCACGTCCTACAGCCAACACAATTCATTTTTGGACACTTATTAAAGAAAAACTATAGGCTAAAAGCGTGCAGCCAGACTTGCCTCAGGATGTCTCCATACAAATTTGGCATAACGAGAACATCGAACTGGGACGGATCTTGGACCATCTGCAAGAAACGCACATGCGCATTTAGTGATCAAACCACACAGCCATGGACACACTGCATAGCACAGACAGCAGCGACTAAGTGGGAATAAATACTTACATTCAAACATACTGTGTCCAGGTACATCTCATTGAATTTAATATCTTTACAGTTTTCTGCAACTTCCCTGCATTTTTGCAGAAAAAGCCCATCTGACATTCGCCTGTATTTAATGAAATAAAAATTGTTGAAAACAAAAGCTTACAGAAAGCATCAAATCAGAGAAGTAAAGTAAGTTCCAGAAGCCAAGATGTGCAATTTCAATTACAGCAAAATTATTTTTTAGCCAGTGGTGTTATCCAACAAGAATGAAGAAACATCTCTTAATAAGAAAATTTTAAAACTGCATTAAAAGGTTACCTGAATTATTTGAATGGCTTTACTATTTCACATGCTTGATACTGTCTCAGGTCAGGAAACCCGTTTCTTTCTACATTCGCGATGGCCTTTAACCAGCCGGGGCTGAGGACTCGAACGGCCAGAGTCACACGCCCGAGGGATGAGTGCTGCGACTGCTGGCCGTTCGAAGGCCCGAGTGTGTGACCTCTTCACAGACAGCCCCGCTGTGCCATTCCTGCTGGGGTTCCAGGCTCCAGAGCTTCCTCGTCTGCTCTTCCTCAGTCTCTCTTTAAATTTCCAGGACCTGAATTCCCGCCCCCCTCCCCCAAATCTGCTCCAGTCCTTTACTCGCTGAGGCACATAAAACAGGAGATCACAAGAGAAGGGCCTGACACTCTCACAGTTACGGTTATTTTTCGGAGACGTCAGGAATCGGTGAGCGAGCTGGACAGAGGAAAGGAACCTCACTGCTCCCCTTGCAAAGCACGACAGGGTGCGGGCCCCGCGGGGACTCACATGATGTTGGCTTTGTGCACAGCAGTGACGTTGCTCCGGTGATTGTTCCGGGCATACTCGAAGGCAAACTCTGCGATGCGCCTGCTCGCCTCCTCGGTGATGAGCTTGATACTCTGCACAACGCCGTCCACGATCTGAAAGACAGGACGTCCTGCCTTTCTGGAAGGGGAGCGGCACAACCTCGGCAGCAGACAGCTGCAGCCGTGTTAACAGCGTCGCCGTGGCACGCTCACACAGTACCAGCAACCACGGCTGGTGTCACGCTCATGGTGCGTCGGCAGGGTCGATGCCGATCCAGCCCTGGGAGGCAGGTGCCAGACGCCCCACTGCACAGTGAGAACTGAGGTTCGCAGGTGGTCGCCTGCCCGAGAGTACCCCTGCGAAGTCAGGGTTCCGAGTTCAAACAGAGGGCGTATTCCCAGGCCCGTGCCGTTGCCCGGGCACCCGCGTGAGCACCGTGGGCCAGGGTGGACTGCCTCGGGGACCGTTTTCACTGGGAATCTGAACCACCACCCGAGTGCGTGGGAAGCAACCTAACTATGAATAACAAGTATCTGAAATGAACGTACCACGTGCTCGATGCCACTGTACTCTCCTTCTGTGTTCTCTCGAATGGTGACGATATTGACATCGTTGTAAGGGGTTTTATAGCCTTCAATGGAGACACATGGCCGGACATTTGCATAAAGGTCGAAGGTTTTACGCAGCAATAAATTCATGGATGGGTGACCAGCTGCTATTGGGGTCTTTAAAGGGCCTGTAATAAAGAATACCCAGATGACAGGATCTTCTCTTCTTCTTTATAAACACAAATACAAAATGTTTATTTGAAATTTCAATTTTTTGGTTTTATTTACCATCAGAATTGTATTTAGGACCCTTCCTTTGGATGTCAAGTGGCTGTGCGACATGTCTAACCTGCATGCTTCATGAACCAAGGGACACTTTCACAAAAGAGCAAGTCCCTTGAAAGGACAGACAGGTGCTCTGTTTCTGAGTCGGATGTTCTCTTCATCTTGGGTGAGCCCATCCTGGCTGGTCACCCCCGGGGCAATCATTCAGTGCCCACCGGCCCCTCCAGGCTGCCTTGGACATACATGGGTTCTGCCTCAGACTGTACCCACCCGTCAGATTCAACTGAAGGAAATCTCAAGGGAACTTTCTGGAATGTTCACTGTGCACCTGCTGACTGAGGACCAAGCGTGCCATGATCTAATCCTTACCACCATCCTATGAAGTATCCACTCTATGACTGTCACTCAGAAGTGGAGGGAAAAAACAATTCTTTTTGAAAACCAAGAGTAAGAAATTTGTGCAGGCCTCACAGACAGTAAGTGGCAGAGATAAGACTCAAATTTGATCTGTCTCGGTTTAAAGTCTGTCCCGTGCTAGGATTTTGATTCATGACCGCAAGCATTTATTAACTAAAATACATGTGACACTGGCCAGTAATACTCAATGTTTTTACTGGGAAAAATAGGTCCCAAAATGAAAAACACAGCATCTAACTACGAGTAAGTGGCTTCACTGGAGGCTGGCTTTATTTCGATTGCATGCGTAAACTTTCAAAAATATAACACTGGGAGCCGAAATCAGCACCGCGTCCCCGTCAGAGCTACCTTTCAGGCCCATCTTGTTCTTGTCCATGGACTCCTTGGCTTCTGGAGGGATCATCCACTTTCCTCCCGGTCCCTGGATAGCAGTGACGTTCCGCTCCTCCCACTGAATGGGCGCCTGGGTGCACACCGCAGAGCACGGTGAACGGGAAAGACTGGACGTGAGTGTCAGTCCCGCCGCATTCACCAACACACTTCTTCACTTTTGGGCGTGAGTGGTGAAAACGCACACCAACAGGTCCAGAGAGCCCCTGGCATGCGAGGACAGACGCCATTCTCCAGCTTGCCCGGAGGGACTCTCCACATCACCCCGTCCAGGGCACTGGCGGGGCAGTGGCAGAACTCGCCTGCCACCCCGTCCAGTCAGAGTCCCAGCTGCCACCTGCCCGTTTCAGTTTCCCACAACTCTTAACATGGCTATAATTAGAATATGATCATTAGCGAGAAATACAGTTCATAGAAATGTTACACAAAACACACATGGATGAACCTGGAAGACATTATGCTAAGTGAGGTCCGCCAGTCATAAGAGACTCGTATTATAAGCTTCTATTCACACGAAACAGGCAAACGGATGGAGACACAGTAGGTGAGCGGCTGCCTGGGCTGGTGACGGGGGGCAGCGTGAGAGAGACGGGCATGGAGAGTGACTGCTAACAGACACGGGGCTTCTTTCTGGGTGATGAGAAGGTTCTAAAATTAGACTGCGGTGAAGGATGCGTAACTTGGTAAAGGTACTGAAAACCATGAAACTGTGTGCTTTAAATGGGTGAACTGTACAGTATGTGAAATATCTCCCGGTAAACTGTTAAAAAAGGCTGCACTACATAAGCTGTGAAGGCAGCAGTTTTAAGGCGTAAGTCACAGTATCATCCTCTCCTCCCGCGTCCGGCCGCCGGCACAGCGGCCCGCAGGCGCGAGGGCGGGGCAAGGGCGCTCCCAGCGAGCCGCGCGGTGGGCTGTCCCGTCCCGTTGCGCGAAGGTGCTGCTGTACAAGCATCACTCCCTCTTCAAGAGTTTTATCCAGAAGCTCATGTAGAAAAACAACGTGCGTGTAGTTCAAATAAACTGCATTCCTCAACCTACAGCTGTTGGTATCATGACCACCACTAATTTAATCTTACATTTATCAACTAGCAGCTATAAACAGCAATAATGAAGCATCATATCAAAAAAGGTCCAAGTTTCCTAAATTTCCAAAACACAACGAAGCTGGACTGTTAGAATAATGCCTCCCACTCGATGATAATACCGCATCGGAATTTTTTTAACCTTTGAAAACCTGCTACATAGTGTTTTGAAGTAGCCATTCTATTCTCTCGGGCCGGGTGGCAGAAGGCAGTGGACAGGTGGCCCGGCCCGGGCCAGATGACGAGGCCCAGGCAGGGCTGAGATCCCCAAGACCTCGGTTCTGCTTCAGTCGCTTTCCCCAGGGCCGGTGCCCACGCGGTGGTGTAAAACACCAACGCAGTGACAGAGACAAACACCCATGTTCCAGTGAATTTAAATCTTGATGAGTAACAACAGGCCGTACCAACCCCAGACAAATGCAAACAATCTTAAGACGTCACGGGCTCCAACAGGCTAAGAAACCGTTCTACAAATTGCTATTTAAGGTATTTTAAAAGGCCACTTACTTTGGCAGCATCAAAAATCTTCATAACTGAGGCTGAAATTTCTGGGCCAATACCATCTCCTGGAATTAAAGTTACTGTCTGAACCTAAATATAAGAAATCATTAAAAAAGGCAGTAAGAATTGATTTTTGAAGGTTTAAAAAAGCATATCATTGACAAATCCACTTTGTGTGTGTGGGAGGGGCAGGGGTGGCAGACCTGCCTCCCCGGGGCTCATTAAAAAAGGCAACATTCAAGAGCCTCCACGATCCTAGCCTGTGCCTGAGCTCGGAGTTATAAAAAGAACTCAAGTGATGATCTTTAGATAAAACAAAAATAAACTACCAGACTTCCCAGTTGATACTTCTTTTCAGACAGGCTACAAAGGGACGCATCAATTCAAGTCTATAAACGCGAAGAGAGCAAAAGCTTTCAACAGCGTTCTCTCGCGAAAGCTGAGAGGGCCTCCGTGAAGGCAGATGCTGTCCTCTCCACTGAGGTCCCGGACAGCTGCTTTCTCACGCAAACCCGTTCAGTCTCAGGAAACGCGTTATGACCCCTCCCAAAAGGGGCTCTCGGCGGAGGAGATGAGGCTTTGCATTAAGAGACGGTCTCCATTTTTCTGAGTCCCTCTACAAAATGGCTCCTTAATGACGAATGTCATTGAAATAAACTCAGCAAAGTTTACTTATAGCCAAAAAGGATAACTCCATAATCATACCTGCAAATTCTGAGTGACGCTGTGAATGACAAGTGTATTTATAAGGTAACATCAATAGTTTATTTCAAAGGCTTCACAAAACAAAATGAAGCCAGTATTTCAAATGTAGAAATAAAAATATGTAAAGGGAAATGATGAGAGGATTTAAATTAGTTAAGATAATATTTAGACCCTCTCTCTCCACTTAGAAACCACACATCACTACTGGGGGGCTTCCCCACAGGGAGGCTTGGCCTACACAAGATCCCTGGCCTTTTCCGGGCCCAGTTGCCTGTGCTGCTTTTTATAAATCACTGGTTCAAGTTTCCCTGGTCCTCTGCCTCCCAGTGATACTCCCTGAGCAGGTGGACTAATTAAATTTTTCTGTATGACTGAAGAAATCTTTTCAAAAATTAGTTTCTCTTCATATTTCTTTCAAATATACTCCCCTCCCCACCAGGCTAATTTTTTTTTTAAATGGAGAGCCTGAAGACCACGTAACGGCAGAGGGCAACGGCCCCCTCACGGGCCTTCAGAGACACGTTTGAGATGCTCGCTTCGCTGTCCTTAAGCTTCAGCTGCAGCCACACTCTGTGTCTTTGCGTGAGCAGAGCCCAGAGCCTCTGGCTTCTTCCTGTTCTCCCAACATGCTGTCAATGTCATCAGGTCTCCAAAAAGATCTACTTTATTCCACAGCAGAGAAAGTAAATGAAAAAAAATATGTGTTATAGCCTTACAAATGCCACATCGAATATGTGCCATGGGAGTACAGGAATTATGAAATCCACACCAGATTCTGCAAGAAGGCTAAAATAAAAGCAAATGGGGGTCACTGACCCACAGTCTTAGAATGCTCTAAAAATGTGGCATCAGCTTTTGAAGCACAGAATGCTAATGCTGGGAGTTCTAAAAGCAGCAGATGTCATGAGAAATAGACACAAACGTAATGATCTATAAAGACCACATAAGGAAGGCATAAGCCTACAGGTCCTAACAGATGTTTGAGACATTTCTATTTGGTGACCAATCTACTGTTTTTAGGGATGCTCACAAAATAAAAATGCAAAGCAGGTGTTGAAGCTTCTCAACAATTTTTTCTCAACTTGTACTAGTTTTGAAGAAAAAACTGCCTTACCAAAATGAGATTGTGAAATAAAGGCTCAAGGGAAATTTCTATCTATTTTTAACAAGGCTCCTTCCAGATATTAATGTTACAGGCTTACATAGCCAGCTGTAATATAATTCTTTTAAATGTGACCTAACATTTCTGCATGTTAGCCAATAATTTAAATATACAGTATAAGTACGGCCAATTCTTCCTCATTGTAAATAAATGCAGAAAAGGGCTATATAATGTGTTAGAGTATCTTTCTTGAGAAACTTCTAAAAGGAAAAAATAAAAGATGTAGTTATACTCACACCACCAGCAAAACCTCTGGTCACCTGTTTAGGGTTGTGAAACGCCCCCAGCAGCCGAGAGACCTGTATTAATATCAACAAAGAAATGTCATGCACAGGATTAAACTACACGCATTAAGAGGCGGAGATGAAGCCATTTCTTACGGCCGCTAACACGGCAAGTTTGCAGATATTAGGGATCTTCCAGGTAACGTTTTCCCATACCCCAGCTCAATGTGGCAAGCTGCCTCAGACCCGAAAGTCTAAATACAGTATTCGGACCACCTTTTGCTTTGGGAGCTTAAGTACTATCTACAATAAAGGCAATTTTGTGAATGTAAATTGTCAAAAGATGTTGAAGGTAGAATGAAACTACACTTTTTCAGGTCGAACAATGGATTTTCCTCATAAGATATCTTTGAGGCTCCTTCTGCTCCAGTCTCTAAGGGGGAGACTGGCCCCACAGAGGCCCAACGAGTGTCCAAGTTCACACGGGGAGTTCATGTCAGAGGAGAACCTCCCTCGTCTTCGGAGTCCACAGCCCAGCATGCTCTCAACATCTTTGTGTCTTTTTTCTCATAGGCCACACTAAGGGCAAAACAACTGACTGGCACCTTGATTATCGATGCTGGTGCTTTAGCCCCTCCTCTGAAGGCTTCACGTACCTATCACAGTTGAATGAGGTGTTAAGTGTAAGCCCAGTGATTAAAGGACTGAGTTCTGTTTGGGCAACGACACGGAAGTTGCTTCTCCTTTAGGAGCAAATGTGACATAGTCACCATCACACACAAATCCAGGTCTGAAGAAGTAACAAGCAGAACCCAGTTAAGCAATAAAACCATTTCTGACGTTCGAGAACCACAGTCTGCTTGATGACTGCAAAATAAATCTGTTGGTGAAGCTTAGGAAAGCTTTATGCATGAGCTCCTTCTGCAGGAACCAGGTGATTTCACATTTTTTAAAATTTAAGCCCCAAACAATTCTGTGATGCAAGTACAGATATTTTACAGATGGACATATGAAGGCTCAGAGATGTCAAGTAATTTGTTCAGGGTCGCACAGCCAATTAGTTGCACTGCCAGGATTTAAACCTAAGACTCCTACATTCCAGCGTAGACCTTTTCCCGCCAAGTAACAGAACATATGGACCTCACTTTAAAGTCAAAACAAAGGAAAAAGAGTATCAAAATCTACAGGAAAAAATTAAGATTTTTATGGTAGCTATCCAGGGGACTTTTCTTGACCAGGAAACCTGAGAGCCTGTTTCTCCCCCGTGCCTAGACTCCGTGGTGTGACCTTGGCTCCAGAGCAGGCAGAACGGGACTAAGAACTGGGAACGCCCACCCAGTCGCCTGGGTTCTTCTCGGTCTGACACCGCCTTCCTGCGTGACCTTGAGGATGACCTCTAAGGCGCGGGTGAGCGCCACCCAGGAACCAAGAAGCCGCCGAGATGGTGTGAGCCCTGGCATCCCAGCTGTCAGGATCGCGGAAGCTCTTCAATTGCAGATCCCCACCAAAAGGGTGGGAGAGGTGCTGGTTTCCCTCTGCGAGGGCTCAGGTGGCAATTCTAAGGTGTAGGGTGCCTGTGTCCTCCGGAGGAGGCAGCGAGCGGCCGGGGCAGACCCGGCGGAGCTGGGGGCGGGGGCGGAGGACCTGGCAGCGAGCGGCCTGGGGTTCCCCCGCCCCCGGGGACCTCGCCTGCTCAGCGCCAGCGGCCCGCAAGGCGACCCCGCACCCCGGCCCCGCCAGACGGACCCCAGGAGGCCCGGCCGTCAGCGCGGAGCGGGTCCGACCTCCGATCGCCCTGCGCTGCGCGAGGCCTGGGCTGTGGCCTGCGCTACCGCGGGGAGAAGGGCCGCGCGACCCCTCGTCCTTGTCATCCCCCTCCGGCGGGGCCCTCCCGATGCGGGCTGCCCACACGCCGCGCCCGGGCCTCGGAGCCGCCTCCGCATCGAGCCCGCCGGATCCACGCTGCCGCCGCCCGCCCGGCACTCACCTTGGACATCCACGCGGGCCCGGCCATCGCGTCTCTCCTCTCACCGCGGCGACAGAGCAACTCTACTGCGCAATCGCGAAACCCGTACCGGTTCACGGTCCACGGAAGCCACGCCCCCCATAAGCCCCGCCCCAGAGCCCCCTCTGGGGTTTCTCTTGGCCGCTCCCTGGCCGGCCGGTGCAGGCGCCGCCTCCGCCGGCCAATCGCCGGGCTCGCCTCACCGTGACGCAGTCAGCCGCGACGCGGAAGCTGCGCGCTCGGGATCTCCCAGGCTTCTCTGGCTCCTCCATTCATTGACTCACCCTTCAGGTGGGATGGTGACTCTGCGCCTTGCAGATGCCGGTCGCTTCTTACTACCGGCCCTTTTGATTACAGCCATCCTTCCTAGAGGGGGTGGGGAAGTGGTGTCTCGCTGCGGTTTCGATTTGCATTTTCCCGATGGCTAATGCAAAGGAAGCCTTTCTTGACCGCTCTGTCTTAAATGGCAATGCCTCCTCCCTCCTCCTCTCTGTGCCCCTTCCCTGATTTATTTTTCTGTAGCACTCATCTCGGTGACATGCCATGTATATTTCACTTATTTGCTTACTGTTTGTCTCCTCCCCAGGAATAAATTCCAAGAGGGCAGGAATTTTGTTCTGTGCTGTGCTGTAGTCTCAACGCCTATAGCAGCGGGAATCACGTGTCCCCCTTCCCTTGTCAGGACCCAGATTTAAATCCACCCATGACCAGCCCTGGCTGGGGTGGCTCGGTGGCTAGAGCGCCGGCCTGCAAATCCAAAGGTCGCTGGTTCGATTCCTAGTCAGGGCACTTGCCTGGGTCACGGGCCAGGTCCCCAATGGGGAGCGTGTGAGAGGCAACTGATCGATGTCTCTCTCCCATGTTTCTCTCCCTCTCTTTCTCGCTCCCATCCCCTCTCTGTAAAAGTAAATAAGTAAAATCTTAAAAGAAAATAAACAAATCCACCCATGACCAGCTGTGTGACCTTGGGCAAGTCACCTTCTCTGAGACTATTTCTTCATCTGTGAAATGGGATAATGACACCAAACTCTATAGACTTAAGAAGCGCTTGTGAAATAATTTCCAGTAAATGGGCACAGAGCAGATAATCAATGCTTCTTTCCTTCCATTCACGTTCTCTGCGAACAAAAACACACACTGTCTCCCTGGGACCACACCCAACATCTGGGAGCCATAGGAGCACGTGATTTGGAGTCAGAGCATGAGGTGGAGTCTGCTACTTCCTAGTTGGGTGGCGCTGGGCAAGTCGCTTTGCCTCGCCAAGCCCAAGGTTTCTCATCTGTAACATGGGAACTGTACCCCTGGGTCCTCCTCCCAGCATTGTTGCATTAGTGCGAGAGGGAGAGCCTCATTCAGGGCACTAGTAATGGCGATCAAAAAGGACTTGTCATGGGAAGCTTCTAGTCAGGTTCTATTTTTCATCTGTGGGAGGAGGGACTCCAGAACTGAAAACTCAGTCTTCTGCAGAAGTCGTGGTTTTTCAACCTGGAAGGCTGGAATTCCGGTGGGCAGAGATTAGCAATTGTAAAAGAATGTGCCAGAGCAGGTTCTGAACACAGAATACCGGCCAGTTCACGGGGAAGGAGAACCTTTGTAAAAGTGACAGCATGGTTTGGAGAGGTTTCAGTTTCTCCAACTCTAACATGGGAGAAAGGGGAAGTGCAGATTGGGAGAATCTTACAAAGGCGTGTCTCTGCTCTAAAATTCCACGTTCTCTGAATTCCTGGCCGCATAGACTGACTTATTTCCCATGCCTGAGGCCCCCTACCCCACGTGCCCAGTACAAAAGAAGGATGCGGCCTGGCCTCTGAGTCCAGCCACTTTCTGCCCCCTTCCCGACCACGGGCTCCTGGGCAAGTTACTGCACTACTCCAGCCCAGTGTCCTCGTTTGTGAGATGGAGAGAATGCCTGTAAAATCGGCCGTCCTGAGGTTAGAAATAACAGGTGTGAGCTGGACCCCTAAAAGGCACTTGGCGATGGCATTTGTGTAAAAGTCCCAGCAAACGCCCTGGCCTTTGTCACAGTCAGTCTCTGCACACATTAAGTCGTTTAAATCGTATCAAGTCTCATGTCTGTGTCCAAAGAGTCAAAGGTAAGTGAGCCAATCTTGTCCTCCCACCTAAAAGGCGCAGGGGCCTGAGATGTCCTGCCCTGGCTTGTTGCTACTGGTGCCTTAGGAGTCAGCCCAGGTGACCCCTCCTTCTCCGCGAGGGCCGGAGAAGGGCCTGCCCAGCGTCGCGCCCACAGGTCTGGGCTCCCTCGCTCCTTGGTCAGGGGCTCCAGGTACCTCAACTTGTCCCCGTGTAGCTCTCGAAAGAGTCTACACTAGAACCCCAGCTGCGCGCCTGCACCTCCGCCGCCAGAAGTGCCGGGGTTCGCTACGTCCGCACCAGTGGGAGCGGGACCGACCAGGAGAGGACTTGTACCCCGCCCGGTGCCCTGTAGCGGAGCCGCGGCGCGCTGCCGCCGAGCATCTGCATCCTTCTTTGGCAGCGCCCGTAGGCCACACCCCTCCCTCAAACCACGCGCGCTCCCGCTCGACCCCGCCCCACCTCGGGTTACGCCCCCTCCTCTAAACTCCGCCCCTCTCTCCGTCCATGCCCCGCCCCGACCACACCCCTCCAGAGGACTGCGCTGCAGGATGCGCGCCGGGCTCGGCGTGCGCGGAGGGAGGCGGCGCCCGGCTGGCCTCGCGCACCATGGGGAACAAGCAGACCATCTTCACTGAGGAGCAGCTGGACAACTACCAGGTGAACCCGCGCCCCTGCTCGCGTCTCTCCGTCGCTGCGGGTTCCCCGGGTCACTCCCGGCCTCCGCCTTCACTCGGAGCGTGACCTTGGGCGGGCCACCACTCCTCCGAGCCTCCCCGGGCCAGCGAGCCTCTGGAAAGCAGAGGCGAGCTGCGTCCTGTCTGGGTTGGGAGTCAGGTACATCAGCCCCTAAAGGCGGTTGGAAGTTGAGGTGTCTTGTTTATCCTGGGGAGTCTTCCTCTGACGCTCCATAAAAATAATAGAGCAAGAAGGCTAGCTGGTACCAGCCATACATGGTCGCCTCCCGAGCGCCCTGCAGAGACCTTGGACCCTCCTCAGGAGCTAAGGAGCCCCAGATGGGAGATGTGCTGCAGAGGACACCCACGCTCGGGGGTGCAGCCCCTCTGGGTGGTCCCATCCTTCGGGGCTCCACCCGGGTACCTCTCCTCAACTCCCTTAGGTAGGAGCCCTGACTGGGCTGTCACCTGTGTGCAGTGCGCTTGGGCACATGACACCAGCAGGGTCTCCACAGCCGCCCTGCCTTGCCGTCAGGAACATGGATTTTGGTGTCGGGCTTGAAATGGGGGTCCTTTACTGTGGGCAGCCTTAAAATGAAGGCCACTCCTCCTGGGCGCCCTAGTGTGACTAACAGGTTTCCCAGCTCCCTATGAGGCCCTGGCAAGGGATGGGGACCCACATTCTTGCAGCGCCGGCTGGGTACCAGGCACCGTACTCCCTGCGCTTCCTTAGCCGTGAGCTCCGTGGATCCCAGGCTGGTGGATTATTGGCCCCATTTTACAGACGGGTAAACAAAGCCAGTGAGGACCCTGCGGGTGGGAAATGTGAATCAAGAATCCCAGGCTCCTTCTTTTTGTTGGAGGGGTGGGGCTGTGTGTGCTTTGTCCTCTGGAGAGACAGACCTCGCCTCCCGTGCAGCCTCCCTTGAGAGTGTGGTGCCAGGGGAGGGCGCTAGCGGGAGTGGAAAACCCGTAGGGAAGGGGGCTTTTGCTTTGCTGGAAGGTTCAGAAATAAGGCAGCACCGGAGCAGGCCTGGCAGGGCTGGCAGGAGGCGTTCCAGGTGGAGAGCACAGCTTGGGTAGATGCTTAGAGGGGAGCACAGGTGAGCAGGTAGACCAGGCTGAGGAGTGAAGAGCAGCCCTGTGGGGGCGGGGAGCCTGGGTTCCCACTCGGACGGGCCTGGCATTGGGTTACCCTTCACAGCCAGCCTCTGTGCTGAGCTCTGATCCTTTGCCAGAGCCTGGCTGGACCCCACCAACTGGTGGGGTGGGAGAGACGAGCGCTGTGAAACCCGAGAGCCTCACATCTGCCTCCCTCTGACTGTCTAGCTAGCCCCGGCCCAGCCAGGCGGTTGTCGGTGACCCCAAGTTACAGCCGTCCCTTCCCCAGGTGCCCCACAAGGTTTCACGTGGCCCGCTCCCCAGGTGCCAGTGATCCCTTATGTTCAGGTTTCTTCCCAGACCACGTCTCTGCCTTGCAGATCCGTTCCCCAGACTCCCTCAAACTCCCTCAAACTCCCGAGCATCGCTGGCTGCCGTCCCCAGACCCCAGGCTGCTCCTCCAGCTGCTCAGTGAAGCCCCCGAGCTGTAACTCAGCCTCCCTGGGGATCCCTCCTGCATCCACCGCCAGGGCCCTGGTCCGGCCTCCGCAGTCGCGTGCGGACTGAGGGTCTTGACTGCGTCTTTGCCCTCCCCTCCTTTCTGCTGCCTCCAGCCACCCACACCTTCTGCCACGATCCCTTGGTTTTCTCGCCCCACCCCTTCCTTTCTTTCTTTCAACAGACACTAAGCCTCACCACTGTCCCACAGCTTTTTCCATGGGCAAAGAGTCGCAGTTTGCTGAACCTCAGTTTTCCCATCTATGTCCCAGGGAAACAGCGCTGCCCCCGTAGGCTAGCGAGGAGGATGAAGCAGCACCGGATAGTCGGGGCCCCCTGGGACCAGACCCCTGGCGGTCATGGACGGTGTGGTTGGTCCTCAGCGTGGGCTGCACCGAGCAGCACCCAAGTGGCTCTGAAAACCGCTGATGTCCTTCCCCTGTCCAGATGCATCCCGTTACTCCCTGCCATCATCTTCTCCCTGCCACCCCGGCCTCTCCACTGCCTTCCTGATGTGACCTTGTCGACTCCGGTGGCTTTGCTGCCAGGAAGATGCTGATCTTCCCCAGTCTGTGTACCTGGGACACTCTGTCTCTGAGCACGAGGCTCCCTTCTCAGGGGCGGCACCGTGGTGGTGGCTGTCTGCCAGCCACGGCCCCTCTGATCCCACAGGACCCCCCAGACAGTGGCACACCCGCCTCTTCCCCTTGAATGCTCTCCCTCGCAGCCCTTATCCCTGCACCCAGCCCCCTGAGTCAGGTCCAGAGCTTCAGGACATTCTGGGCCCACTGGACTGCTGTCCCCAGTGGGCTGGGTAGTCGTGAGTGTTCAGCCCCCAGCACCATCTGGGGCTGTCCCCGTGGGGGTGCGAGGAACGAGGAGCTGGGACTGTTCAACCAACTGTATGTGTTCTCTCCGCAGGACTGCACGTTCTTCAATAAGAAAGACATCCTCAAGTAAGTGCGGTTCTGTTCGCCCCTCTAAGCAGGGACAGGGCGGGGCAGGGCCTGGGACCCCAGCGGCTGGCTGCACGGGCTGAGCCACGGGAGGGCGTCGTCTCCGTCAGGAGCCAAGGGCCAGACCCTCCCGCCCCTCCTGGACCCAGGTTTCTCTGCCAGGAACTGAGCACCTGCTGCCCGCGTGCCTGGCTCTGTGGTGGGTGGTCTCGGGTACATTTTCGTGTCGCCTTCGCTGTCACCTTGTAGTGAGAGAGTCCAGCTTTATTCCCAGTGTGGCCGGGCCAATGTCACATAGCCAGGGACTGAAGACGTGGCCTCTGACTGCAGGGCCCTGGCTAATTCCCTGCACCCTCAGGACTCTCCGACTGGGGCTCCCTGTCGGTCAAGAGCGGGGGTCCATCAGGGCCCTCCGGCTCTGGTTCCGATCACCTCTGACTCTGGGGAGTCTGAAAGGCCTGCAGTGCCCCCCACGGCCCTGGGCTGTCCACCAGGCAACTCTTCCCTTCCCAGGACAACCCCTTTCTTTGGGAGTTGGGGGGCTGGGCCTGGACAGGAGAGATGAAGGGGGTGGCAGCCTCAGAACCCCGGGACCAGACGGTGAGCAGGATGCACGGAACGCCAGGAACCCTGGCCCCCTGCCTGGGCTATCAGGTGGCACTAAAAGCCTCAAGGGCTCGGGATCACTTTCCCTGCAGGTCGGCGGGCAGGCTGGGGCGGGAGCCGGCGGTGGCTTCCCAAGAGGGCTGTGGGGACCACTGCCCTGACCGCTCGGCTCGGACAGGCGCTCTTCCTCCCTGCCCCGTTGCTGGGCAGGGACACCCCACTTCCACCACCCTGGAAGGCAGGGTGAGAGGCAAAGCCCCCCCAGGCCTCGGCATCAGCACACCTGGGCTCTGCTCCACTTCCAGCTCTGGGGCCTCCTGCGACATCTGAGCCTCGCTGAGCCTCGGGTCCTTGTATCAGATGGGGATCGTGGTCCCACCCCCAGGGCACGGCTGAGAGGCCGGAACACCAGGGTGTGGGGGTTGATGAAAGAGCCCCAGGCCCAGGGCCGTGCTTCCGAGAGCTGTGAGCACTGCCGCCACCTGCCTCCCTCCACCCCCACGCAGATGTGTTTCTGGGCGGACCGCGCCCGCCCGGAGCGCCGACCAGATGGCAAGGAGGAAAGGTGAGCTGCAGGTTCACCTTTGCAGCCCGGGGCCCGGCTCAGTGATACCGAGTCAGACTCACAGATAACCATCGGGGACATGTCCCCTCCGCCCCCACCCCGCCCCCCACCTGGATCCCGTTGCTCCCTGGGGCTCAGCCCTGCCACCCCCACACTGACCTCGAGTGTGCAGCCCCCGTGCAGCCACCTTCATTCCTGTTAGGTTAGGAACTCAGCACCCTGACGCCCCCACAGCAAGTGGGCGGAGCCCTGGCCCCTCAGCACAGAGAGGCCCCCCCAGCAAACCGCTGGAGTCTTTGCCTGTGTTACTTTGTATCATCTGTTTTAATTACTCTTAATTTTTTTTTATTCCACGTGTGATACATGACCATAGACAAATTGGAAAATAAAACCAGTCAAGAGGACAAAAAAACAGCTTCTAATCCTCCCCCCAACCCTCGAAATAACGAC
>PVJD01005805.1:0-108837 GCA_004026545.1 Mormoops blainvillei | reverse complement strand
GAATCTTAATCTTTATGATTTAACAGTTCAGTAGATAAGAGAAACTGCAGGCTAGCAAGAGCGATTGCTTTCTTCTATTTATTATAAAGATTTCCTGAGGCAGTAGTTCTCAAAGCATTTATTATAGCATCAAATACAGTAGAAGCCTTTCCCTGCGATCAGCACAGAACTTCAAAACACAAAACGGCAAAGATTTTTGTACATTTTGATGTGGATAAAAATTAAATTTTTGTAGATTTAGAATAACAGACTTTCTTCTAAAAGACTTTTATAATTCCTAATGACCCATTCTTTCTCTGATTTCATATGATGATTTTTTTTCTTATCCCTGACATGGTTTCTGGGACACACTTTCTTAGTAGTCACAGCCACCCGTATGTGTAAACACACCAACACAAAATAGCTCAGCTATTTCCATATGCATTTGCCTCTTCCTTTCTTTTTTAAGCAAATTTTTATAAGAGTTTATTTGAGACAGTTTATTATAGGCCTGAGAGCAAGATCTCCAACGCTCCTTGCCTCTTTCTTAAGCACCCCTTCTATTTGAACAAGCAATCTTTTTAATTTATAAAGTTAACATCATTGTGAAGACCATTTTAAAGTAAAATATTTAAAAATCCAATAGTAAGAAAAACTTACTGTACCACATACTTCAAAACTGCTAAGAGACTGGTCCTTACACGTACTCATCATATATGGAAAATGGTAATTATGTGACACAATGGAGGTGTTAGCTAACACTATGGTGGGGGTCATATTGCAATCATATCAGGACAATAAATTGTGCACCTTAAACTTACACAATATTAATTATCAATTATATCTCAATAATAAAAATACTTACTTAGTCAGTTTTCTCTTCTTTAAGCCATTTTTACTCCTGAAAATTAAAAAACAAGACAAATTTTTTGGACAAAAATATTGATTAACATAATGATTAAACTTGAAAAGTTTTAAGTAGTTACCTCAGGGACCTCAATTTTATTTAATTTTCATTAAACATATCTCAGGTTTGTTTAATTTTATTTAAATGGGAAAATAATGATAATAATTTCAGATTCATTTTTTAAAGCCCTATTAGATTGAAGGAACATACTTACATTTTGTATTTAATATTTGCCAAAAACAGAATTCTGGAAATGTGTAATTTCTTGCTACTGGTGATTAAACTGCTGAAGTATTTTTGTAAAGGTATACAAATATCAACTCTCTGAATCCTCCCAGTTCCAGAGGCAAGAAGTATAGAATCAAGAGGTAAAAGTGAGAAATAATGGGGGGAGCGTGAATATGCTGGTCTCTTAATTAAAGACTAAAAGAGCTTTTTTGGACATTTGTGTTGGGCATGTGAGTTTGTGCTATCAGTGTTCTTACACAATTCTACACTGGCATGTTCATATTCAATTTTAAGCCAGCTTTTAAGCTATCTGAAAAACTGAACCTATTATCTGTTTGTTCTTAATTCATTCCTAGTTTGTAAGCGCAAATACATCTGATGCTAAGGCACACTTCAGCTAATTACATTTCTAAGGGGGTATTTAGGGGAATAGTTTTTAACCAATAAGTAGGAAAACTTAATTAGCTAATAATAAGATAGAATCTGCTGAAATACTTCATTATTGTATTTTAATGTCTTACATAGATAATAAATGTTGTAAATGATTATGAGTGACATATTTTTATAAGTAATTTGCAAAGGTCTTTAAAAATTGATAGAAGCACCCAAACCTTGAGAAAATAAACAATCCATAGTAAATAACCGGGTGTGATTTGAGTGTCTCATGGGCCAAAATATTTATTTATAATGTGAAGTCTGGGTGTTCTGACACCTCCATCCCCAGGAAGCCTTCGGCAGAATAAAGCACCACCTCCTCTGGGCCTTCACAGCACTTTACTCATCAACTGTTTCTCACATTGTCTGACTACCAATCTGTCAGTCTGTCTGATGGCTAGACTGTCCCTCCCCCCGGAGTTGAGCACAATTAATGGAACACATAAGGGGTGGTTAATAAATGCTTATCTAATTGAAAGGAAACAAACATCTTTGCTATGTCACCCTGACCATTTTACTTAATGATTCCATTAAGACCCTGATGCTGGGCTCGGGTTCTCGAGGTCTCACTGGAGAAATGGAGCTTGCAGATGGAGAGAAAGTAAAGCAGGAGAGGAAATGTAGAGAAATACCCATAAGGCAAGGGGTGTTTCTGGTTTCAAGGAGTTTTTATTTCTGCCCAATTCTGAGTGAAGACAATCCATTCGATAGTTCCTGTCCTATTTTCTCTCCTTCATCCCCTCTTTGTCTTCTAAACTTGGGATTTAAAGGGAATAAATATTCCAGTTTTTACTCTGTCTTTCCCTTATCCCCTCAAACCACCCCCACCCCGCCCTGTAATATTAGACAGAGCTGTGTCATGTGTCATATAAGCATTTGGGAACCTAAAGAAATACCTCTTGAATAATTTTGTGCTCAGTTCCTGCAATGAGTTAACTTTAGGGAACCCACATTTACTTCGTGTGGCAGGAACCAATTGCTTCATCCTTTGTGGAAGCAGAATGTTAGCACAGATAACAGTTCTGGCAAAGTCAGAAAGCTGCCAACGTATTTTATGATTGGGAGTGAATTTTTTTTTTTTTTAAAGAAAGAAACCTGTCCTATCCGAACAGACTTTAAGGGAAACTGGGAAGAAACAAATGTATGTGGCAGGGTGACACCGAATAAATGTAGTTAGTGCTGCAATATTAAGCTGTTACTGTTCAACAGCTGTGCAGAAAACAGGTTCATGGGGCAGAGACGCTCATTTTTCTTTTGATCTCATTCATTGATTGAATGAGCTTTAAACCAATATGAGACTCTAGCACATGTGGTACATGACTCCCTGCCACACTCTTATCATCCTAAGTGTATGTCTTCATGATTTGTGTACAACTTTTATTGTTATGCCTAGATTTTCCTGAGTTTCTATAGGTGTCCTAACGCTATGGGACATGACAGGATTGAATTATGAGACTCCAAAGAGATATTGATATCATTGTTCCTACATGTTTAATTGTTGTGCTAATTCCAAGACTCAAATCTGGGGAAATTCACTTTTAAACACGTAATTTAAGGCTTTGCTAACAATTTTAACGTCAGCACATTATGAAAAAAGCTAGTGTGTGTGTGGGTGTGCATGTTGTGATGAACATTCTGGGTGATGTTTAGGGTAAAGTCTTGTCATTGCATAGTTTCTGAATTAACTGATAAATAGCAATCATCAGACATATGTTATATCTGCATATAGGATCATGAACTTAAAAAAAATTCCCTTTCATTTATACTATGTAAGGTTCAAAACCCTAATGACTTCAAGGAGCTAAGATGCATTCTTTATAAGTTCTTCATGGTATGACAGTCTTAGAAAGCCACCCAGATTGGAATTCAGATTGGAATTCATTGCAAAGAAGGATATAAAGCAATGGCATAGACATGGGATTTACGATGGTTAAAAACGAAAACAACACCCCCCCAAAAAAATTCTAGTCATCCCTGTTTTCGGGAACACTACTTACTTTCTCATGAGCTACATGGAAATCATCCCCAAATCTTAAAAAAAGTTCTTTAGAGTTCTATCATTCTCCGACTAGAACATGCAATAACCATGAGTAAAGCTGAGCGCTTTAAAGTCAATGTTGCTTCATGCTTACAGTGTCAACTGCTGATGATTCAGAACAGGCAGAAGGACATTTGAGTACAGCATGAGGGCGAATATGGCGGTGAGAAAAAGGAAAAGAAAAAAGAAAAGTCACTGAGCCCAGGTAGAGGTGGCCGCTGAAGTCAGGGGCGCTGGCAGAACGCACTCTGGAGACTAAGCCAGCCGAGCGCCGGTGTTCTGCCCCGGACCCTCTACCGTCCTGGGAAAAGGTTCGCGCGATGCTACGAGAAACAGAATTGATTTCCACACGAACCACTGGAGACACTGGAAGGATTTCAGAAAATCAATAGAAACATGTCTTTGTGAAGGTGACAGTTTAGGGAAGAGGTTGGGCAGTGTGTTAGGAGGGGGTGGATGAGTAGTCACATGAAAAGCAGCAAATGGGGAATTTGGGTGGCTGGCTGAGGACTGAGCTAAGCCAGGAGCAGGGACCATGAATTTTACTTCTTTTATATTGGCATGGCTCAAACCTTGGGCTGAAAACATAGATTATGATTTTTTTTCAGTATATTTTCACAGGTTGATATGTATGTAGTTTACTGAAAGTGGCAGAAAGCCCGGGGCTCTATATTTTGCCTTCTCTTCTTACCTAGAAATAGCCATTTACAGTTTCAGGGTAGTTCTTCTACACGCTACTGAAGGGTTTTTACCCCTAACTTGGATCCCCTGTTATTTGATTAGTTCTATAAACAGTAGACGCTGAAGGGATTGCTGAAATTTGATCTTGGGTTCATCAGGGAGACCTATTAATAAAGACATGCAAATAAGCATACGCCTGCCTAATAAAAGCTTAGAATGACTGGTGGAAAATGAGAAAAATCAGAGAATTAAGTAGGAGAATGAATATAATATTATACGCATTTTTCTTTCTTTCAGTTCCATTGAAACCTGTGAAGAGTGCCTTGAGGGTATTTGTTACAACTAGGATACTCAAGGACGATCAGATGTTGAGTTTAAAGTAAATTCATCTGTTGAAGGACGAAATGGAATTTAGGTGCACTTCTCATACCTGAAAACTATCTGATGTTAAATACTTTAAAATATTCTGTTGACTCTGGTGAAGTCGTGTACTGAAAACTGTATTAGGAACAGACTTCGGGGAGCAGCGAACGGGCCCTCGTCATCTGGGACACCCTCTGACTTTATCACCTGTGCGTTGGTGTCTGCCACCTTACAAGTTTTTCTCAAGTCTCTGTTTCTAAAGAAAATGCAAATTCTGGTATTAACCACCTATATGTGAGGAAGTCCTTTTTTATATTTCTTCCACTGAAACTTAAAGTCCCAAACTTCACCAGCTGTATTTATTTTGTCCTCAGAGGAGCTGGAGAACACTTGATCAATTGTCCTTTTGGATAAATAACTCCCCAGATTGTTTTTAATCATTTCTTCTTCTGCCCCAAACAGAGGCCATTTTTTCCCAGTCCATGAACTTTTTTAAATATCTTTTTTCTGAGTCCTTCTCAAGTTGTCCACGTTTCTGGATCCGTCTGTGTGTTCATCATTTACTACTGAAACACTGTGGACTAATACTGGTGATAATTTTTATCAGTTCTCTGGGAAAACACTACTTTTTTCATGGTTCAGAAAAAAAAAATAGTACTTCTAGACATGATAGTCTCAGAATTCAAGGTGATTATGATTATGATTAATATTACTATTTTTTAAAACTGAAAAGGACACTCCTCAAGATTTGATTATTAAAATAATTTAAAAGCAAGAAAACAAGTATTTAAAGGATGCCACTGTTTACAGAGGAAAAAATAGAATTCAGAGACACCTGGGTCTGAATGCTGAATATTCTATATAGTGTGATGTTAAGATAGTTAATCTTCTTAAGTCTCTATTTCCATATCTCTAAAATGGGGTGAAAATACCCTTGGCAGAGTTGTGGGGACAATTATATAAGATAATTTTTCAAGGAGGCTTGAATATGGTCAGTTGCTCCACATTCATTAAAGAGTTAGCATTCTCATTTTTAAAATATGGAGGCCCCAAACACAGGGTATAGTACTCTGGGTTTCTTTACCTTAATATATTCTTTTCCCCTTGACAATATGGAATTCTGAAACGGATGGAGATGGTAAGGAAAATGGAAAGCAAAATTTATGAAGATGAGGGGCCAATGGATGGGTTCAAGACGAAACAAATGACTAGTAATAAATGGAAGGAAAGCATGCCAAGAACATCACAAGAAGAAAATTTAATTGGAAAACATTGTTAGCATTTGGTACCATTAAGTGCTTTAATCCATTTCAATGTATGATTAATAATTTTAGAAGCTGCCAACACACAAAAGATGCTAAAAGATTTCTGTTTTGCTTATTTCCCAAAGCCTAAGTTTTAAAGACCATGTTAGGTAAACAGTAAAAAAAAAAAAATCACTTACCAAGGATTAATATAAAATGCCAAAAGATAATCAGTCCAAAGACATGAAGGTAGCAGGGTTAAGAAAGCAAATATACTCCTACGCCTGTGAGCATTAATAGATAACAGATGTAAAGATGAAGAAGTGGCAAGAGTTAGTAATATAAATTGTGAACAGATAGCAGTACATTACTTACTGGAATCAAGTAAAATAAGCACCTTAATTATAATTAAATATTATTCCATTCCGTGAAATTTAAATCTGAGGGCTGAAGTGTTATAATATTGTCAAAATCAGTTTTATTCACACACAGCCTCTTATTGTAATCAGATATATTTTTTCAACTTATTTTGTGTTAATTAGTCTGCTATGAAGTGATTACATTTTGCATTCAGGTAAATGAGGTGCTTAAATGCCTCATTAGTTATCTCGAGCCTTATTCTTGGATATTACCCTTGCAGTGCTTAGTCCTATTTTAAGGAGCCTGTGTAACATCATTTGATAGCTAATAGCAGCTTGTGGGAGGAAATATAAATGGTGAGTTCACATATACCAACCCTGGTGAAAACTCGGAACTTTCTTATAAAGCTGCACTTCTAGTGCATTACTGTGACTTTCTATATTACTTTCATTTTAACTTATACGTGATTTTAAAAAATAACCCTTAACACGGAGGTATGGCATGACACTCAGGTATCATTCATTCAAGAAAAGCAGCTCATCAATTGCTTAGACTGTAATCTGAACGGAAACTCAGCTGAGTGGGGGAGCAAATGAATCAGTTTAACGTTAATTCTAATTCAGACTGTTGGTTTAAAATACATGGGTTGAAGCCCATTTCAGACATTCAAATCATGTGTAAAATAGAATATTCATTAATGCAGATTTTAAAGTGTTCTATGACTGCATCTATAGTTATTCTGAGAATTAGGGGGGAAATGCTGCCACCTTGTCACTTGAGCTATTACGAATCTCCACTGAGATATCTATTCTCAGTCAGCCAGAAAATGCTGGTGCTGGCAGATCTGCCTTTGCCAAGACTTGCATGAGAATTTTCTTGATTTCATGCAAAGGTCCTGAAGTGAATTCTCTTTTGCCTCAGTTCTCCCATAATGGGTGTCCCGTAATCTGTAAATTGTGAGGGAGTGTGTAGTTAATACCTAGCTCTCCTGAGTCACAAGTATAAATGAATCGTTTCCTCCATGGACCAGTCATCCCTGCTGTGTGACTGGGCCTTCTTTAAGGGTAGGCCAGGTGACAAACAAATATCAATGAATTAGTTTCTTAATCTTGAAAAAAAAAGTGCTAATATACTTGAACAAAGTTAGAAATGTTTCCTAACTTTTCACATCAAGTGTTTATGGGTTTCTCTCTCTTCACATTTGGATTAAGGGTATCCAAATAGCAAAATTCCACTCAGGCTAAAACTTAACAGCACAAAAGAATCCTATTTCAAGTAGACTTTTAACTAGAATGGTATCAGGTAGATAGGTGCCAACTCAGGGAAGTAGAATTTATATTTTAAATAACGTCCTCCCTCCCTCATTGATTTTATAGAATAAAATGTCCAGTCTCTGATATCTACTTCTTTAAGATTAATCATTTTAAGGGATTAGTAAAAACAGAAAAAAAGATTACTTACTAAGAACTAATGTGAAATATATACATTTAAATGTGCTTCGCACAGCTGCTAGCACAAAAGTCAAATTAGATCATGTAAGCAGTGGTGGCTTCATATTAAATGGTTACTTCATTAGTAGTCTTGTTGGGTATTGGCTGCAATGTATTGTTAACACTCATGTATCATCATTAAGTGTAATGTCAACCAATTTAATCTCCTGACAAAGCTTTCTTAATTCTCAAAGTACCTCCTCCCTCCAGATCCTTAACCAAGGAAAAAGAAAAAAATGATGCCGTGTTTTCTCATGGGACTTTCCTGGCTTTGATATTTATTTACCTGTAAGTGTAAGAGCAGAGGGCCCTGGGCTGTGTAATTCTACTTAATCTTTGAACAGGAGTGGTGGCTCATGTACCCAGGTACTGAAATGTGAGTTTTAAGTAGAGAGGCTGCTCTGTCTCTTGCTGCTTCAATGGGGTATCCTGTGGTGCCTTCAGCCACCATGTGTTCAGGGTGGCCCCTGCATTGAAACCCTTCTTGAGCACAGTCGTGGGCTACTTGCATAACTGATCATTTTGTCCTTTGTTTAACATAGTCAATTCAGGGCAGACTACGACATTTTTGCTACTTCATAATTGTATTAAACTAATATATACCAATATACTTCATGAAGATCTAACCTCTGAAAGTGCCCTGTCAAAGAAATTAGGAAAGGATAATCAGACAAAACCATTTATCCCCCAAAGGCAGTAAAATAAAGTTTGGAGCACACACAGCATACCTAGGCTGTCTAGAGCCTGGTTCTAAAAGAACACTCACCAGTTGTATGGAAGCTTTCCGTCCCTCTCCAAGGATGCAAAATTGACAAAAGTTCCTGCTCCACACTCCCTGTGTGAAAGGAATCACGAAGTCCAGGTTACGGCTGGATGGAGAAGCACTCCTTCACCCTGCCACATGAGGCTTCACGGGCTTATCATCATGACATTATGTTTATAAAAAAGCTAAAGTAAGTTCTACGGGTTTCTCTATTACATAAAATGCAAAATAGAAAGATAAAGCAAAGGCAAAACAATTTTTCACAGGGTCGCACATCTCTATAGCAAATTATTTGAGGCCAAAAGGTTTCCATTCGCAATCCTTTCCAAAGGGCACTCAGGGTCCTAAATAAATATTTAACTGTTTGGGATTTAATATTTTTTAAAAAATAAGTTATAGCAACTCTTTCTTAAGTAAAATGAAGGGTGGTTTTATGTTTGTTTTTTGGGGGTTTTTTTTTGGCGAATATTCTTCATTTTTTTAAATAGCATACTGGTTTCCTCTCTATAATGATGATGGATCGAACTGTATTGTTTTCTTCTGCCAAAAATGCTCCCTTACATTGTGATGCCCACAGCATTCATCAGCTGAAATGAGGGAAAAGAGGCTGTGCAGAACCTCTTATCCAGAATGTTGCTTATTAATCTGTCAGCAGGAAATATGATTAATACTTTTTCTAGAATTGGAATAAAAAGGTAAACATATTCTCATGCCTTCTCCAGTTTTTGCTTAATATCATGCATAAATAACATAGCTCACTGAGGCTCATGCATCTCATTTTCCCTCTACATGAAATTGATGTACTTATTCAGGACTGAAGCAGAGATGTTGACATTACTGGCACAATGTGGTCTTCTTGTTCTTATTAGTTGGTCTAAGAATAGTTTTCTTTTTCTGAAAAATGCATGAATATATTATATTGTGTCTTAAATTATACATCATCAATTGATTTTCCTATGTCAATTTCCTATAATATATAGGAATTTATTTACATTTGACTTAGAAGGATAATTTTTACCCTCCATTCAAGTGTTCTTACACTGTGGTCCAAGGATAGTATTTAGGGCTTTATGAACATACGTGAGGAAAAAGTGCAACTTTATTTTCCTAATCTCTCACTGAAATTTAGCACTTCCTTTAATTATTAAAGTAGGTAAGAAGTTATAATAATATCATCACTACTTGTGAGATTTACTAACAATAGAAATTGCAGATATTTTCCTTAAAAGACTTGCTGCAGGTATTGAAATATTGTTTATATTTATCACTATGGTGAAATAGGAGAATTACTAGACACCTACTAAACATTGTGATCTGATGTATTAATAAAGAAGCATACAACACACTTATTCTTTTAAATACTTGGATGACCATATTTTAACATAATCATTTTTTTCAATCCTGTGTATTTTATTTTATGTACTTAAAAAGAAAGCATTCTTCTTAGAAGAGGGCCACAGGCTTCATCAGACACAAAGTGTCACAAATCTCTGCCTTAATCACCAGCTGGTTGGAGTAGAACCACTTCTCCAAAATATTTTGCTGTGTGCAGCATTAAGGATGCACCTGCAATGACACTTTCATAAATGCCACTACTTCCATTACGACATTACCGCCCCCGCCACTGTTACTGTTACTAGCTAACATTTATTGCCCACTCCCTATGAGCTGAGTATTAGGTCATGCTATTACGGCATCACTGCTCCTCACTATCCACTAAGGCAGGAGTCACGACTGCCGTTCGATACATGCTCTTTCCCCGGCCTCCGGGCTACCTCGCTCTTTGGTTTCCTTCCAGTCCACTGGGCGTCTCTCGTCAGTCTCTTGCTGCTATCTTTTTCTCCATGAAAATCTTCATACTAGATTGTTCTGGTGCTTAATCTAGGACATTTTTTTTTGTAATTTATACTTCCTGGATTTCATCCCGTCTACAGCTTTAATATCATTTATATGCAAAGAGCTCCCAAATTTGTATCTTCAATCCAGGCTTCTCTCCTGAACACAAGACTTTTATGTTCAACTGCCTACTCCACACTTCTACTTACAATCATCTCAAACTTAACATTTCTAAAACTGAAGACTTTTTTAAATATAGTTTTTGGTTTTTTAAGATTTTATTTATGTGTGTGTGTGTGTGTGTGTGAGAGAGAGAGAGAGAGAGAGAGAGAGAGAGAGGAAGGACAAGAGAAAGGGAGAGAGAGAAATATTTTGTGAGAGAATAACATCAATTGGTTGCATCTCATACCCACCCTGGCCCACCCTGACCCCAAACCTGCAACCTAGGCATGTGCCTTGACCTGGAATCAAACCGGTGACCTTTCACCTTGCAGTAAGACAGCCAACCAACCAAACCACATCAGTCAGGGGCGAAACCAAAGTCTTGCTGTTCCCCCCAACTCTGAAATTCTTTCATCTGCAATCCTATTTCAGTGGATGGCAATTCTATCTTTTCGGTTGCTAGGGCTAAAAACCTTGGAGTCATCCTCGACTCTTGTTCATATCCATTCAACATGCAATGTGTTAGCAAATCCTGTTGCCTCTATTTTCAAAATATATCAGGAACCTGATCATGTTTCCCCGCCATCCACTGCTGCTACTCTGGGCTGAACCGCTGCATCTCTGTCTTGCCTGGATCACTGTCACGGCTCCCCCAGTTCACATGCTTGCTTTTGCCCTTGTCTCATTACAGCCAGTTTTACATAAAAGTAACAGTGAAAATGTTAAAATGTTAGTCAGGTATTTTTAATCTTCTGCGGAACTCTGCAATGGCTACCCATTTATTTAGAGTAAAAGCCAACATCTTCACAACGGCTTATGAAACCCTATATGATTGGACACCATCTCTTGCCACTCCTTCATTCATTTCCTCTGCTTTAGCCACTCTTCCAGCTTTTCTTTGAACTTGCTAGTCATGCTCCTGCCCATTCAGGGCCTTTGCCCTGGCTGTGCCCCCTACTGGGTGTACTCTTTCCCCAGATACCAAGTGAGCAACTCTCTGGTGTTCCAGTCTTTTCTTAAAACGTCACCCTTTCAGTAAGACCTACTTACTGTCCAGAGCTCCTCTCCCAATATTCCCCAGACAGGTACTGCCAATCTCTCTTATCCAGCTTTGTTATTTTTCTATTATTGCCTGCCAACATACTGTATAATCTCCTAACTTTTCTCTTTATTATTTATTGCCTGTCTTTTCCATTAGAATACAAGCTGCATGAAGGCAGCAATTTTTGTCTGTTTTGTGTACTGTCATATTCCAAGCACCCAGAGGAGTCTGACACATAACAGGTGTCCACTGATATTTATTACAGGGATGAATAGTTTCAGTGGACCACAGAAGGACGCAAAGGTTATTAGTCAGGATTTGACCCCAAGGAGTATGATTTCAGAATTTTATATCTAGCTGCAGTGCTACAGCACTACCCTCCCAAGGTTCGTTCTAGGGTCAGCATTAAGAAGCTTCATTCTTACATTCTTAACTACTCTCTTTTCTTTACTTTCATGTTATCCCATTTTTACTTCCCTCCTTGTACAAGTCAACTTATATCTTTAAATGTGTTTATTTAAGTACGTCTCTCCAGCCAGGCTCCTAGCGGACAGCTTGGATGTCTGATTCTCCTTTGACTAAGCCATAGAGACATATCATGTAATAGTTATTAAATGGATAAATTTATTTATACATAGGTGAATGACAGAACTTTGAGAAAGGAGAAGGCTGCTAACTGATGACAAGTCAGCAGGCTAACATTGGGCAAATATACATTTGAATCAAATTTCTTAAACCCAGTAGTACTCAATTAGGTAATAGGTTTTTTGTTTGTTTGTTTGTTTTGCGAGTTGATCATTGTTCTTATAACATAAAGGACCACAGAAAGTTCTGGACAATGTGCTCTGATAAAAAATGCATCAGTGGTCAAAACAGAAAATCATCAAAATCATAAATCAAAATGCCTTTCTATCTGCAAGAATGATGCAGCTGTCGGCCACTCAAAATAACATGAACAAAAGTGAAAGGATAATCTCTAAAGCACCCAATCATAAACCCTGCAAATGCTTTCTCATGAGACAGCTTTAACAGAATTAACAAAGAGAGGGATTTTTTTCTTTCTTGTGGCCTCCACATATATTAACTTCTTTTATTAATCCTACTGAGTAGGTATAGATTTTTTCTTTCACTCCAAACCAACTTTGAAATTATCCAACTGCAATGTATGGGATACTTAAAATTACAAGTTCCACAGTTAAGAGGTCTGACTTTGTGTAAATCAATAATCTTTTTTGCTTTACCATTCAACGGTAGTATTTTCTAAAATACTACAAGTCTTCTTAGAAAAGTTGAAATAGAGGTAGACAACTTACTGCTGTAAAATTTAGGTCTGCAAAAACATACATGTATGATAAGTAGAATATTTTAAAGGCCATGCATAACATTAACGAAACTTTACTTACCTCGCCATCTGTAGATGCTTTTTCCTAAGGATGACCAGGGTGACCAGCAGCAGTCCAATCAGCAGTGTGCTAAGAATGGCCAGCACTGAGATGACTACCACATTGGGATTCATCTCTGTAACTAAACAGATCAGCCACACATTTTAATTACAGCTTTCACGACATGGAAACAGAACCATTCATTGTTATCCATTTGATTTTAAGAGCAACAGACTTATGGTGACGACAACAACAGCAACAACAGTGATGTTTCTCCAAGCTGGCGATGACCTCTTCCTGGTCAATTATAAGTTACTAGATTGATAAAAAGTATGTAAGGCCTATATTCCGGGTGTTCTTATAAAGGGAAATGATGAACTGTGAATATTTCCTGTGACATCGTTTAAATTCATTTGAAAAAAAATCTAAAAATCGTTATCATGTATTCTCATTCTTTTACATTTTCAGAAGCTTTGTAAGTTCTTATTTTATGTCCATGACTTTAAAGTCAGAAAGCACAAATGTCTATTTCACTCCCAAATAATAATGTATATGAAAAAGGCATTAGCAAGCGACCATCTGCTGCAGCACTTAACACATTGCTAGAAGTAGGCACTGATAATCTGTAACCATATGTTGAGAGGTTTCCCATCTGTACAGCTCAAGAGCTTGAACATATTAATAAGTTGTTGGGCCCTTAAGAACAGGGGTTGTGTCCCTTTCATATACTCCATGTGATGATTGGTCTACTACGGCAATTACACATTGCTTAGTTCTTCACACTTCATGGAAGAGCAGGATATTAACAGTGGGATTATATATCTACTGTTTTATAAAACTCTTAAGAGTGGACCAGAGGAGAAGATGAGAGTGATAACATCCTCTGCGCTGTTCATAAAATCACGGAACTGGATGGCATATACGGTCCTTAAGTCTCTGGGTATCGCCACCTCCCATTTGGGACAATGAGGTCCCAGTTCACGGGCAGAGTACTGGAGAAGAAAAATATTAGACTCATGGTCAGAAGAGCTTGTTCAAGTTCACGTGACTACTGACTGCCATTTAGGGAGGGCCTCACTTTCCTCACTGGCAAGTAAGTTTAATAATGTCAGCTGCTTCATTGGTTTGTTGTAGAGATGACAAGAAATAATGAACATTCTGTTCTACTCGGTAGAGTGTAAAAGATGTAGAAATGAGGGGCTGTTGATATATTTTTAGATCCATTTTTGTCCTTTCTTCTGAAAAAAAAATTAAAAACCAAAACAAACAAATAAAAAAAAGTCCATGCTATTGATCATTGGATACAGTGGCTGAACATATGACAAATGTTTAGGAAATGAAAATAGACCCAGTAAAGGGTTATGTGATAGGAAGAGTGGTTTTGTTACAGGCAGCTTCGTAGAAGATCACATATTGCAGATCACACTCTAACAAACAGGGGAATAAAATATATAACTCAGAAAAAGAATAAGAAAATAGCATTATGCTAGACCTTTCATTATTTTAAAATTTTCCCACTCATAGTTCCTACTTGGTTAGAAACTTTTCTGCTATGATTCAGTGATTGAGGCTTGCCGCTGTTTGATAGCTAAGGGCCAAGGCTGAAATAGATGAAGGGGAGTTAATTAGGGTACTGTGGCTACTAGTGAAGAGGATGATGAAATTGATAACAAGTAGCCTTTAGACAGCACGTGCCAGGGCTTTATGCCCTTTATTTCTAAGCCTCAAAACAACTCATTAAAGTACAAATTATAATTCTAGTTTTGCAGGCGAAAAACCAAAGGTTCAGAGATAGTAAATATCTTTCCCTAAATCACATAGAGATTGAAATTCAGCACTCAAAGCTTGGAATTTTTCAATAGAATAAACATGTGTTCCATTAAAAGGATAGATTATATCTACTTGAAAAGAAAATATAAGAACAATTTGGAAAGATATAAGTTTCAAAAACACCAGATTCCATTCATGCATGTAATCACCCATTGTTGAGACGGCTATAAATGTGGGAACGCTGGGGCTGTCGTGGCTAAAGCTGGTGACGCTACAGTTGTAGGCAGTGGCAGGAAGGAGGCTGGAGATGGTCACAACATGAGAAGAAACAGAGATGGGTTCCTGGAGAGGCAAACAATAAAAGAAGTGTCATGTAATCCTCTATTTTGGTTTTTAAGTTTTCCATAGTTGAGTTGGTAATGTAGAGACAGAGTAAAAACTTCAAAAGACAAAAAAGGGATAGCAGTGAAAAATATGTTATAAACAGCATTACAGTGAATGTCGTATCGCAATTATGGGGACGTAAGTATGTGTCTGCAAGCACACAATATTGTGTGTACTTATATTCCCAGTAGTTAAATTGTTGGGTCAAAAGTTGTATATTTTCAGTTTTGAAAGCTATTGACAAAGTGTCCTTCATAGACATTTTCAACTCATCCACTTCCTCCCCCTGCCTGACAGTGTCTGTTCCCCTCTACTACTTCTAACATAGTGTAGGGGCAAATTCTTTAAGCTTTTCCAAATTTATTAGTGGAAATTGTATCTTATTGTAATTGTATTTTGCATTTCATTCACCACGAACAAGGTTGATCACCTTTTCACATGTTTAAGAGCCTTTTGTGTTTATGTGCTATAAAATATTTGTTTTGAATTGCCGGTCTTTATCTTTTTTTATTTGTAGTAGTTCTTTATGTATTGAGGTCGCTATCATTGTTGTCTGCATTCTCAGCTTTTAAATAGCATCCATCGAAAGCACGGCAACTCCGCATTATCAAAAACACTTAATATTAACCCATTACCTATAGAACAAGTGGTTAATCTGGTGAGCTAACAACCAGGCTAGTGACAAGTACTACTGTATAATACAAAAAGATGAGTCAGCAAAACACTCTTTTTTCTAGACAAGGATCCGAAGCACCACTGTCTAAAGACATGAAAGGCATCAGCATTTATTCCCACTCCCATCTCTCCTTATCCTATAAAAGAATCCTTCTAAGGAAAGACTTTTGCTAACAAGACTCAGTTACAGTAAGCAGCTGCCATTGTTTTCTCTGCAGTTGCAGAGAAAAAAAATCTACTACTGGCAGAAGAGTTATTTTCAAAAAGGATTCTTAACATTGAAAAAGGATTCAGCTGTTCAGTACAGATCAAAAAGAGATAAGTGAGTAGAAGGGACTATCAAAAGGAGAAAGGAGTAAAGCAAATTATCTTAACATTCAGTATGAAACGATTTGTACTCCCAGAAATCCTTTCATCTTCTCAATCTCAGAAACTTCATTATTTAAAAAACAGCAGTTATTCATGTTTTATAGTACTTGCCTCTGCACTGTATTTTGTAACAGCCCTTATAAATGTGCCCTTTTCCTTCTCTGTCTGACTATAATTTTTTTTTTCCCTTGGGCCTTTGTTTCTCTGAGAGTGGTTAGTTCATCTCCTTCCTTCCATTCGTTTTGACCTGGCAGACGGTATTCATCATATCTGCTGTCTGTGATTCTAAAGCTTTAACAGTCACCTCCCTCAGCCTTCATTTTCGCAAATGAAATTGTCCTCCTTACTAACTAGATATGGATACTTCTTCTAAATTCTCTTAGTAATATGAATCTCTCCTGTGGCACTTGGTTTACTTTAATCATTTCTAGACTAATGCAATATCCACAGCTGTATGAAAAGAAATTTTTTGAAGACAAACATTAATTCTACCACTTGTGTTCCATACAGCGACTCTCACAAAACTGACAATCAGTTCATATTTGTTAAATTATGTTTTATGTGGCACTGTCTTCATCTCCTTAATTAATGGAATGTCCAATAGGAAAAATTAACCACTTTAATCCTTCAGTGTGAACCAGAGTGGCTAAGGTTTAGGGACAAAAGATAATTACAAAGATGAACATAAAGTTGGCAATTTAGCAAGTTGGTTCTCATAACGTATTTTGGGTTTCTTCTAAGCATATTGTTAATTTCTGTCACTCAACACAAAAGCATAAATGAACAGTTTTCATTTTCTGCAGTTCAAAGACATTAAAGAGTTTTATTTTGCTCAGATAATTAGCCTTAATCAAAATTAATTCAGAAAAAGAAAATCAACGTGCACAGTACCTGGAGTTTTGTTTCCTGACTGGAGCCCACTTGCTGACAGAAGACTTCAAAGAAATCAGCTACTCCCTCTTCAACCCACAGCAGAGTCACCGAAGTCTGGGTTTTATTCACTGCAAAGAGTGATTTTGGAGGAGCTGGTTCTGAGCAAACAAAAAGTTTTAAAAATGTAATTCAACTTAACGTCTTCTTTCCTCTTATATTAATGAGCAAGACAAAATGGCCAAAAAAAAAAAAAATCAAAATTAGGTAGTTAAGACCGCCATGAAGATTTTTATGTCTTTTGAAATATGTCCTTCCACAAAGACTGTCATCGAACTGCCTTTTTTCGTCTCTTCTATTTTATACTTCTCTTTTTTGGAACACTTCTGTTTTCTACTTTAGGTTTATTATAGACATAATCTATTAATAGTTTTTATGCATCTACACTGGAGTTAGCATTGTCCTGATAATCCAGAACTTTATGGGTGAGAAACAAAAATTTGTACTTAAAAGGCTGAGAAAAATAAAAGTGATGTGCTCCTTACTAAGAGAGGTTTGGGCAGGCGCTTAGCCAACAGCCTGTCTTCCTTGGGAGACTATTTTAGAAAATTTAGTTAGGAATGACTTCTTGAAAATATAGTCAAAATTAAAATGGCTAAAGCTAAATAGATGACATGATTTCTTCTTTAAAGAAAATGATGGATGAAACAAAAACAGACTCCTAAATGCAGAGAACAGACTGATGGTTGTCTGAGGGGAGGAGGGTTGGGAGGCTGGCTGGAAAATGTAAAGGGATTGAGAAGCACAGATCAGTAGCTACACAATAGTCAGGGGGATGTAAAGTACAGCACAGGAAATACAGTCAATAATATTGTAGTGACTGTGTATGATGCCAGGTGGGTGCTGGAAATATCAGGCAGAACACTTGGTAAAGTGTATGATTGTCTAACCACTGTGCGTATACCTGAAACCAATACAAAACCATGTCGAATGCAAACTATAACTGAAAAATTTTTTTAAAAGAAAAAGATTGATGGAAAGGGACTGGATGGTTAATAAAATGTTACAGAACTGATTTCTTTGTCTTATTCTTTTAGACATTTTATCTTGATCAATAAATTAATTCATTAGTCACGTAAGCCATGCTCTCCAGGCCCCTTTCATACTCATTTTTGGTTCATTGCATCACTGAGCTTGTTGGCTTCAGACCAAACCCCTGCCTGTTCTCCAGTTCTCGGAAGTGATCTGCTGTCCTGTTCCTCCATTTCCAAATCTCTGCTGATCCCCTCCCTGGGCCACTGCCCTTGGGGTTTAGCCTTTCCTCTGATGGCCTTTAGTATACAAAAAAAAAAAAAAGTGCTCTGCCCCAACCCAAGCTCTTAAACCAGGGTCCCTGTTGTCAGGCCTACTTTACATTGGACATATCATATCATGCTCTTGGGTTCACATAACAGCATACTTTGCCTACCTGCCTGTCCCCGTCAGACAACTACTCACGCTATTTATGTGTTACTTGGATTTCTTCTTATTTCTGCCTCACTCTCTCAAGTCTGTGGCAAGTTCCTGTCTTTTAGAAGTGCTTGAAAAAGCCCTGGAGGCCATTTCACCCCTTTGACAGGCATATGTCTTTGTGTGGTAAAGTTTAGGCCTTCTTTGCAGAATATCATCATCATGGTCTTGTCCAGAACCGAGAAGTTGTCAGAATCCTTTTTGACATGATTTATTGCAGGTAACCTAAATTTGTGTCTAACTGAAAAGAAGCCTTTGTTCTATCCAGAGGCAACTTGACAAGGTTAGGTACAAGAGTTGAAGGAGGATAGAGATGAGTTAGAGTTGAATGAGGAATAGATGTCAGGACCCCTTTCTCATTTGCAGTGAATTGTCTAGTCCTCTAGACATTGTATTGTCTCTCTTCCCTTCTGATGGAGGCTGTTGATAAAACACAGAAGCCAACTTCCACTTCCCACATCCTTCATAACTGTCACTGTTAATAGGATTGTGACTCAGAGAATAAGTCCTCCAGTGATTCTGACTTGAGTAAAACTTGGATCTTTGGAAGCATGTATAAGGTTGTCTGGGGCACAGATGAATGATCTGTTAGACTGAGCCTGGGCTATTTCTCTTTAAAAAGTACACACCACTGCAGAGTGTGTCCCTTGGACAATGGTAATCCCTGGGACATTTCTGATGGGTAGATAAAATCAGTTAATTATCTGATATGAATATTGCCAGAATTTGAATCTCCAGATCTGATTTTTTTTTTTATGTAAGTATTTCCAATCACCTATAATCTGCACTTACTCAAATATCTCACTATTACCTCAAACTCCATATGGACAAAATGGAACCTGGAGTCTTTGTCTTCCCATAAATCAATTCTAATTTCCAACTCCCCCCGATTCTCTCAGGAGTACTATCATTCTTTCAATCATCCAAGCCAAAAATTCTGAGGCTCTCCTCTTGCTTCTCAGACCTGAATAGCATATTTTTAATAATTCTTGTCATCTCTTCCTTTTGTCTATTCTTTTCATTATGTTGCAGGCTTTGCCATCACACTTATCAATCACTGCAGTAGTCCCTTACTCCTTCTTCCTGCCTCTAATTGGTTTCTTCATTTGTTAGTGACGGTTCAAGTCATTTTAAAACACCACTTTGCTCATGTTAAACACTATCTGTGCCATGATTGCAGTGATTTTCAAACTTTTTCATCTCACAGCACACGTGAACTAGTAACTAAAATTTTTTGGCACACTCAAATATGTATTTTTGCCAACTTGACAAAAATTAGGTATAATTTTGATTTATTCACACTGGATGGCTCTTGAAACAATCTAAGGGAAAAGAGGTCAGTGACCCTGACTAACGAGTTAGGTATTGCATGTTTTAAAAATTCTTGCGGCACACTAGTGGAAAATCACCGATCTGTTGTGATCAATGTTTGTTGTATCAAATCCAAATAGGTCAAGTTTTATAAAGATCCTACTTACATTGGCCACATGCTACCCCTCTGACCTAACCACCACCTGTCTTTCACAGACATGCTGCTCCCAGTAAAGCCAGTCTTCTCACTGGCCACTGTATTTCCCCTCATTGTACTCTTTCTGACTATCCTAAGGGCATGAGGAAGTCCTTCCTCCTCCTCAAAGCCTTACCTAATGACTCTCTCCCTTGATGATCCAGCCCATCTCTGACCTTCTATTGCCCTTAATTAGTTCTTATTTGATCTATATAAGTGAAGTTCTGATTCTACTAGGGCCTACTAGATTATTTAAGAACATGAGCCATGTGTTATAAATACATTACATTGTCTTCACCTTGAGCTAGCCACCTATAGAAACTCAATATATATTCTCTATTACAGATTTAAAACCTAGGTCACGATTCGTTAACCAGAGGTGTTAGGATTCAAGCATCAGACAAGACTGGACACACTGGTGTTGAATTTTGATATTTTCGGCCTTTTTATAGTGATAACATTTATAAAAATCATCAGCATTCAGTGGCAGAGTCAAGAAATACATTTTGGACACTGGGGTAAGGGCTTCTTTTGATCTGGCTGAGGACGTGGCTCTAGGTAATGGCTAAACATTGCTTATTATAAATATTATTAATTTAATACGATAGGGAATGCAATTACACACAAGTATCTTTTTGTTGGTCTTTGTCTTCCAGGATTGTATTTCCACAAAATTCATATGTTGAAGCCCTAACTCCCTACATTTCAATGAGTGATGGTAGTTACAGGTAGGGACTTTCAGGAGGTGATTAAGTTAAAGTGAGGCTATTATGGTGGGCTCTAATCCAATCTGACTGGTGTCCTTAGAGGAAATTTGGGCATAGAGACACCAAAAATGAATGGGTACAGAAACGACCATGTGAGGACGCAACCAGAAAGAGGTCATTTGTAAGCTAAGCAGAGAAGCCTCAGGAAAAATGAAACCTGCCAACACATTGATCATAGATTTTCAGCTTCCAGAGCCATGAGAAAATAAATTTCTATTGGTTAGGCCAGCCAATCTGTCATATTTTATTATGGCAGCCCTAGCAAACAAACTAATACAATCTTTTATTGTTCAAAATATCAAATATAATCTAACTCATAAAGGGGAGGGATAGGAATATCTTGTTCATGTTATAAAGAGTGGAAGAGCTTTAAGATAATGTATATAAAAACACTTTATATAATATGAAGAATCATGTAGATAGTATAGAGCATCTTTTGATTATCACTTTTTATCTCTTTACGTCACATTTTAAATCTTCTTCAAAATTGCCCTGCTCCATAACGTCAGATTTCCTTTTGGTTAAAATAATTTCAGAGTCTATGATATTTGATGTGAGAACCTATGTGTATGAGTAAAATAGACTATTATTACAAAGCAGGGTATGGATACAAGGCTGTTTGCTTTTGAGTACTCACGAAAAGCTCTCTCACATTGCTGGTGTTGCAATCAGCTATTTGGCCCTCTCCCCCTCCTTCTCTTCTCTCCCCTTCAGTGCCTCTTCTGTATGAGTTGGTAGTTCAACCTCATTTTATAAGGAAATCCAGTACCATTCACAGAGCATGGGCAGCCTGGAAAACTGAAAAGCTATCTTTACCATTTAATTTAGACTGGATTAGGAGAGGCTCAAGCTGTTACTCAGGCTCTCAGGAGAGTGAAGGTGACCTTGGATGAAGTACAAGCTAGTGTTTGATTCTTAGTCTCTGCTCTGGTGGCAAACCTCTTATTTCCTAAGGAATTCCAAAGGGAACCAGGTGTAATATTTAGCCTGGGAGCAGAGTAGAATATATTTATTGCCTGAAATCCATCTTTCTCTGACAGCTCTCACATTGTTTTTTATTTTAATGTGACCCATTAGTTTAGCTGCTGGTAGAATGATGTTAATGAGGTCAGGATTATATCCACAAGGGCCAACTAGATTCATGCTGCTTACATTTCATTCCTCTGAACTTGGTGAGTCATTTTACAAATGTGTGGCATTGGTGATAAGGGGAATTCAATAGCAAAACATTGTAAAAAATGATCAGCCATGGCAAAATCTATTTTTAATCCTCAGTTTCACTGACAGCAGTTTGCTAGTATCATAGTATACAAAGGATGGTCTTTAACGTCTACATTATATGTCTTTCAAGTTTATTTTTGTTTTCTTCAACTCAGGCAGTTCCACCTGAAGCAGAGTAAGCAGTATAAACTTGGCCAAAAAAACACCTGTGACTTCAGCAGTGTGAACTACATAAATGATGTTCAACTTGGTCAAAATATCTGCAGAAGAAAGCACTATTTAAAAGAAAAAAGAGAGGTAGAGAAATTATTGAGGGTGAGTTAAGATTTATATGCAATAAAATTATGAAGAGGAAAATTTTATTAAAGAGCAAGAAACTTTTGTTAGAACTAAAGTTTATTAGGTGTATTCTTCTATTGACTTTGAGAGATTCTCTTCCTAGATACATTTAATAAGAAATTACACCACTTAAAAACAATATTGGGAATTTTTTTAAGTCAGGTAAATATTTAGCACTACATTATAATTAAGCCCTATCCATAAATAAAACAAAATTTCTTCAGGAATCAGAAATACCTGTCTTTCCACTGCATTTTAAATAAAGTCTTTATGGCTTAACGATAGCAAATGTAACATCTCCTCTGTGAATCACTGGATGTATTTATGGTTTTACCGGTTTATGTAACTTCTAAAGATTAGTATATTTTTCAGAGAAAGTTCTCATTTAACTTCACTTAGTTTCAAAACAAAATGTCTCACTCCCCCCCACCCTTTTTTTTCTGCAGTAATATGTGTTTTTACTCAGCATTTTTATCCAGTTAGGGGCGACACGCTGCACGGCCCTTAGAACAAGGTCACTGCTCCTATGAACCATTAGCCTTGTTGCCTGTACTCTAAACTTATGTACGAATTAAATTCTAAAACGTGAAGGACCATTAAAGACCAGTTAGTCCAGGTTTTCATATTATAGATGAGACAACTGAAATCCAGAGGGCTTGTCTAAGGTAATGTAACTTCTCTGTGAGGGCAAGAACTGGGATCAAGCCTCTGTATCGCTAGTTAAGGTTCCCTCCTATACTGGCTTCCTCCCGCCAAAACATGGGTGCTTTCCATTCACTTCCATGTAACTGGGGATGACAAAGCCTCCTGAACAGTTTCCATGCCTGGAAGATCAACTTATCCAGAGTGGGCACTTGCATGATGTATATAAATTAGTGTAAAACATCACAATCACGGCCTTATGAGTCCATCATTCGGATTCTGCTAATACATTCAGAAGAAACTTGCAAAACCTGCAAGTCACTTTATGATGGACAGGAGAAGTACTTAAAGGAAGTGCTAACGTTGTGTGGCACAGCTGTGGGCGGCTGGCAAACTGCGGTGGAGCTCAGACACTGCAGTGGAAAACGGGGGCAGCATACCAGCACAGTAAGAGGTAGTATCAGTCAGCCATAGGTGCAGGAGGGGAGCCGTGGAACGTGACGTACCTGGTCATCTAACCCAAAAAACAATGCCCGCTCGGGGCTGCGGGACACACAGGCCTACACAAGAGGAGTGGCCCGGTAATGATCCTCTGTAAACGTAAACGACATGGATGTATTTATAAGAAGTCGATAGAAAACCCTTCCACAAACTGCCATCATCACCCACCCTACTCGCCTACCCTGTTCATGCCCATATACTCTACCATTTGCCACCACACTACGGATTCACTCAGGCTAAGGCCACCTCCTCCACACTGGCACCCTGGGCCATCTCCTCTGGTCCAGCCAAGGACATCACTCTAACAAGTCTCACATCTAACTATTCTATATCATCAGTTTTTCCGCTCTGTCAAATCATTCTGATTAGCTCATAGAAAAGCAGCTTTTGCCTATCTAAGGAAAAAGAAGAAGAAAAACAAAGCAAAACCTAACCTAACAAATTAAAACTCTTGGATCCTTTCCTTCAGCTCCTCCTCTTTTTCTCTTATAATAACACTCCTCACAAGTTTTGTTATTCCAGCCGGCTTCAGACTTGAATCCTTTTCGTTACAAGTTTTTCCTCAGCACTCTACCTAAATGCCTCCTCCCCAAATCACCAGTGACTCCTTGGTTGCATAGATCAGTGGTCAATTCTCATTTCTCATCTTGCCTTTGCAGGCTGACAAACTGATCACTGTCTACTCACTGAAGCACTTTCTCTGCTTGGCTCTTGGCACATAACATTTTTTCTGTTCCTCTTTGCATTTCACTGGCCACTCTTAGTTCTTAGTTTTTGTATTTTTTCCCCTGATTCCTGCTCACCATTTCATCTTCTTAACATTGGAGTGCTTCTGGGCTTACTCCTTGGGTAGCATTCTTTCTTCTTTACTCATTCCTCCATAACCTCATCAAGTCGGTTTTCTGACTACCCTCAAATTTGTACTTCTAATCCTGGGGCTTCCAAGCTCTCACTGCCTACCCAGCATCTGTTCTTCAATATTTAATTGACATCTTCAAATGGCGGAACATCCAAACCTGAACTTCTGATCTTTCCCCCAAACCTACCTCTGCCATAATTTTTACCAACTCAATAAATAGTACCTCTATCCTTCCAATTGCTCAGGTCCCAGCTCTTAGCATCTCCCTAGACTTCTTTCATTCATTATAGGCAGCATCTAAATTTATCAGCAGATTCTCTCACCTCCAATTTCAAAGTAAAATTTTCATCACCCTCATGACTACCATCCTGACCCAGGCAGGAATAATCTCTTATCTGGATAGATCCAGGAGCCTCCTAGCTTTAAGATAACCATGTAATTTATCAACAGTGTCCAAATTAAAATACTTTGGAGCAAGAAAAGGACGGCTAAAGAGGGCAACTACTTTTTAACTGATCCGTAACAGATGTAAACTGGTGTTTGAGACAACGGGGATGTAAAAGCAGATCTTACCTATCTGCCTTTCCCCTCATCCCTGAACAGCCTGCTCTCACCAAAGTGATCCTGTGACACTTGCCGGGTCATGTGACTTTTCTGCTTGAACCATCCAATGGAGTGCCATCTTACTCGAGTACAATGTCTTTTCAATGACCCTTTATTATCTGCTCTGTTGCTGTCTCTGAGCCCTTTCATTTACTACTCTTCCTGTTTGCTCCGGCTCAGCCTCACTGCTTCCCCTATTTTTCTTTGCACTTGCAAGGCACACCGAGCTTTGCACTGGAGATTCCCTCCCTGCCATCTGCTTGGCTAACCCCCTCCTTCAGGTTTTGATGGAAATATCACTTTTACAGTGAAACTTATCCTATTCTTACTCCTGAGAAATTGCACCTTTACCCCCATAACACTTTCTCCTTCTCTGCTTCATTTTCAATAAACGTATCACTATTAGACATCCTATACTTAGTTTATCATTCCCTTGTCTCCACTAGAGGCAGTGTAGATGCTTCTGTCAGTGTGTTCATTTCTGTACTCTCTACACAAAGATTGATGTATAGCACATAGTGAAGGCTAAATGAGTATTTCTTGACTGCAGAATGAATTAACTTTTAAAAAGTTTAATACCTTAATCATTTTATTAACTTCTTTTAACTGACGGGATATATCTGTTTCACACTTTCCTTCTTTTCTCACTTTCTTCCTTCTTTGCCTCCATGAACTCTTCCACTAACTCTTCCTTCTTCCTTCCCTTCTCTCTGTACTCCACTGACAAATTTTAGTTACATTCTTATTTTATTGAACTCATTTTCCTTTTTTTGGTGGGGGTCAGGGTTAGGGTTAGTCACTTCCTGGGAGGACATTTTAAAAACATGTGGGTAGATAGGGAGGGAACTTCAGGATGCTGTGACTCGTAACATTTAACTCACTTCTTACCAAAAATTAGGACTGCATATGCCCAAGCAACTATGCCAAAATTATAAATGCAATGACTTCAGCATAAGAATAAACACATTTTCTCAACCAGGAGTGAGACCCTGAAGGGAAATACTATGTAATGACTGGACTTTTTTACAGTTAGCAATTACATTTCATATAAATGTGTATAACTATTTGTACTCTACTTAAATATTATGGAAAACAGGTTCTAATATTGCCTAAATTCCTAACATCTGAAAGTATTTTGATTCTTTTTAGTCTATAGCAACTTGTGTTTAAAGATTTTTCATTGATATAAAATCTTTTATGACTGAGATTCAGGAAATCAAGCTGATGTCATCAATACCTAAATTCTAAGACAGAATAAAAAAAGTCACACAAATGGGTGTGGTCAAATGTGTTAATAGAAAACAGAAGTTTTTATAAAAAACACACCCAGGTCCAGGAAAACATAAGCAACAGATGAATGTAAAGTACTGAATCAGTGATTGTAGACGCAGGTTTAGCAGCGGGTCAACTCTCTCAAGGCTCCAGCTTGCTCAAGGGAAGACATTCCACTAAATTACAAATTTCTCCCAACCCAAAAGTTACCTAATTCTCTATCTTAATCCTGCCTGAACACACCTATACTCAGGATAAGACAGGAGCTTGACAATGGTGGCATATACCCTCTGTCTTTTTGTTTTCTCTCACCCCATTAGTTGTTTCTTTCCATTTTCTCTTGCTGGCTTCTCCTCTGCTCAGATTCTAAATGCCGGGGTGGTTCTTCTACTCTAGACCAGGCTGTCTCTTCTTCTTCCTACTTACTACTTGGTGATCTTATCCAGATACCCCTGATTTTATGTTTGCAGCATAGAATTCTGTCCCAATCTCCAGACACTTATATTAGTGATCTCTTTATATGACAACAGCACTTGGATGTTTTCTCAATATTTTTATATACAAGGGAGAAGCCTTGATCCTCGCCTTACCCCAAATTTACTTCTCTGGTGTTTCCAGTCTTTTCGTTCTCCACAAATTGCGCCACTCTCCACCCTAGTTGGTCAAGAGCAAAGCCTATGAGTCATTCTTAATTTCTCTTTCTCGCATTTCCTATTTTCACTCCTTTCCTATTTCCTATTTTCACTACTTTCATCAGAAAGTCCTGTGAACACAGCCTCCAAAATAGCTCTTGAATTCTGTCCACTTTTCTCCATCTCCATTACTACAACTTTACTCAAAGTTGCCATAATTTCCCAAGGCACTTGTTTGATTTAGAATGCTGTTTTTAAAGCTAAGGACAAATAGTTCCTTAATTGGCCTCTCTGCCTTCATAATTGACCCAACCATTCTATCTCCCTTGAACAACTAGAGGGATTATTTTAAATATAAGTCAGATTATTTATTTTAAATTCTCGAAATGGCTTCAAATTGCAGTCCAAATAAAATCTCAACGGTATGCCTTACAGATCCTGTATGTAGCCCGGCCTCTGCCTACTCCTTCTGCCTAGGAAACTATCATGGTTTCTACTCGGACTCCGATGTAGTGTGAGTATAATTGTACCAGTTCGTCACTTTAACTCACACTCACTTGATAGATACATCATCCTAAGTCACATAACAGTGATAGTGAAGCACACAGTAGGCCCACTGAATGCTCTTTTGGTAAGATTACCTCTGAACTTGCACTTTAGAAGGGACTAGCAGATCGAATGAGTTGGACACAGCAACTAGGACCTGAGAATCATGGTTCTGCACAGCAATAAAGCTTGGGAAAAGAAATGCATGGGGAACACAAGCATAATATTTAAATGGTTCTATTTATCCAGAAATGAGTTTTAAACTGACATTCGCATGTGGACAAAAATTACAGGGGATGGTTGGAATTAATGAGCAGGCTATTCTTTCTTAATAGAAAGATCATGCAATGTTGGAAGCCGATGACCGCCACATCCCTGGAACTCAAGTGCAGGCTGCCAGGGAAGAAGAGCAGGTTGCCTGCAGTGCCCCAGATTAAACTCCACCAGAGCCGCAGCAGGAGCAGTATTGCCCCCTTGAGGGCATTTTTAAATATGCAGAAATGATTTTAATAGTCACAACAGAAGTTACCCGGACTTCCGTGAGCAGGAAACACAGAAATGCTGCATGTCCTGCAATGATCAAGAAAGCCCCAAACAAAAAACTTGTCCCACACCCAATGCACCACCTGACTGTCTAATGTCACACCAGGATAAACCCACTGTAAATATAATTGCAAGTACTTTACCATGTAATGATACTGGAAATTATTTTAAGAACTTAAGTAAAATAATTTAGAAGAAAATGGTCAGGAAGAAGGATATATACATGGAATTAAGATGTTATTTAAAAATTACTTAATAATTTACTTTGCCCAAAATATCATGTATTTCCAACTATCTATTTAATTTTAAGGGGTTTTAATACAAGAAATTAGTTTTCATGGCAAATATGAGACCAAAAAATTAAGACAGTGCAACAAATTATAGAGAACTGCAACTATTGAGTAAACTAAGAAAAACTTACATTCTGTTTTGTTTGCAATGCTCTAAGAGTTTTCTAAAGGTACATCGCTGCCAACCATGCTACTCATGGTATTTAAGTTGCTAATAAAACACCCTGGATCAGTCTTTACGTATAGCCACACATATGAACATGTGCAGTGACAGTGGTGATTTAAGGCCCTTAGGAATACATTCAGACACAGAGCATACATTAGCAGACATCTGAAGCAGTGATGCCAGTAAGTTGTATTAAGTGTTTTGAAAATATTTTATTGCCATTATATATATTTTAATTTTTAACACACAAAATAAGATCTTTGTTGTGAAAATTACACTTTAAATTGAAATGCATTTGCTTTAGAGGTTGGTACTCTCCGACCAATGCTGTCCCATGTGACCTGCTACACAGTGCTTGCCACTCCACCGTTTTTTGCTTGCTGCTGATCGTAGGGTTCTCATCGCTGCAGTAGCTATCAGAAGCTAAATGTATGTATCGGTACATGGTACACTGATGAATGTAGAGGTGTTTGTGTTACATAGTGTCGTATCTTAGCTGTGTTTCAGGATATAAAAATTATTTTGACACTATACTACATAAAAAACTCTAGCTCATTTTCAGGAATATCATACTTTCCTCATTTTCCCTTATTCATAACCTATTATTTTTCTTGGCATATTTTCTCAACTTTATTTTAGGTTATTTCCCCCTTTCTTTTATTAAATAAAAATACATCTAGCCTCTTATTACTTTAAGTTTTTACTATAGAGTCTACCTGTACTTATGCTTGCTCAGTTATTTATAATTAATCAATACAAACTTGTTCATTCCTTCATTTATTTTTATACTTCTTATGTAGAACTACAGATCCTTTTACTTTATGTAAACTCAAACTTATTCATATTAATAATGTGCAATCATCAGGCAATTTCACTATGATTTTTAGAAGAGCTGTACATAAACATATACATAGGGTATCCATATTCTTTTACTATAAATTATTTTATTTTATCTTGATTTTACATTAGAGTTAGGGCGTTATATCGAATTTTTAAAAATGTGTGGGTTGTTTTACCTGTGAATTTTAATCAAAGATATTAAAGAGAACATTGCATAATGGTTCTATGAAGAGGGAAGGGCCTCTGATAGGGTTGTGTACACTGTACTAGGTCACCTCTAAGGTCCTTCCACCTCTAAAATCCTGAGGCTCCTTAGTTCCTCTAACGTTACCACGAACGATGAATAGTCCTGTCTCCCAATACAGTACACGTCGCACTCACAGAAACTTATACTAAGATGAACACACTCTTTTGGTAGTATAAATGACTATTTTGCATTTGTAAAAGAGAGTGAACCACTTTTCTGTTATTTCACTGAGTTGAGAAGACTATGCTAAAATGAGAAATGCAAACACTACCTCCCCCAGCATGGCTTATTTCCACACACGCGCCCGTGCACTCATCTTACCTAGCTTGACAAGGTGAAGCGTGGAGGTATTACTTCCTCTTTCAGTGCAAGCAGTTACAGAGAGATTGTAGATGTCTCCTGGAGGTAGGCTGAGAATTGCAGTCATGACATTGCGTGTTACCTACAGGATCATCAAAATCGAGGGCTATAAACTCCTAATAAATTTGAACTATAATACCATTCTAAACAACTACAGGGCTATTGCAGACATGGCCTCTCTGTTTTGTGATGCGATCTACAATGGATTACACCCTCATGAATATATTATTTCCTGACATAAATTCCTCATCTGAGCCAAATGTAAAGTAGTTCTAAACACACATAATACATATTAAAGCATTTTTGCAATTAATTCCCTTATTTAGAATACATATCCACCTGATATTTTTCCTCATACTCACAGCAAATTTTAGAAAAGGCAACTGCTGGGTTGCTCCTCATAGGTGCTGAGACTCTCCAGGGAAACCTAATTATGTCTAGATACTTGGCTTCTTAACTAAAGACTGTATTTCCCAGCCTCCACTGTAGCTATAGGAAACCATGTGACTCAATTCTGACCAATGAATTATAAGTAGGAGTCACTTGGGCAATTTCTATTTAGTTTCATTCACAGCCTGTAAGTGCTGGGCTTTCTCGTCCTCTCCTTCCCCTTCTGCAGGCTGGTAGGTGGATGTCATGATAATGAAGGTTCACCTATGCAGATGAGAACTACAGAGTGGCACCTGGAGCAACAAAAGAGAGAATCTGGATGGTTGGATGACCCCTTACAGAAAAGGTGCTCCATTAGTCCTGGGCTAGCATAAGGGAGACAAAACCTTTGATTTTCTTTGAGCCACTATCTTTTTTGTTTTGTTTTGTTTTGGTTTATTACAGTCATTCAGTCTGTACTCTACTAATGCAATGTCAACAAACTTAATAGACTAGGAGAAAAGAAATCAATATTCCTAATGCACCCAAATAGTTAGGTGTTGGGGGATATGTGAAGAAAATATTGAGATTTATTAACTGTGGTCTTCTTGAAAATGTTTGGCATCCTGAAGAAAAGGTTCAAATCATAGCTTTAAATATAAGTGAAATCAACAGTTACAACTATTTCAGCTACTGGAGATTAAAAAGTAAGCTCTATAAAAAAAGGGGAATATAATTTTGGTTCACTACCCTATCTTCAGAGCCTAATACAATGCCAACTGGCATACAAACATTTGTTTAATGTTTCAATAAATTTTGCTTAATGGTTTTCCATAGTCTATGCAAGTAAGTGTCCAGGTGCCCAATTTTGGGATTCAAAGGAACATACGCTCTTTTTAATTTTCTTCTTTCCTTCTGCAACAACCATCCAGTGCAGCATTCTAGAGTGGGAGAGGTCAGTTGTGTCATCCCCATATGTCCAACTTATGTATAACAGACTGTTGAAATATTCCACAGAAGTGATTTCTGGAGCAACTGGGGCTATAAGGGGGGGAATCAAGAACACTTTAGTATAAAATACTACTAATAATTAAAATACTTCTCAATAGAGCATGAAATCCCATAGAAAGAATTAAAATCCACACCACGTGATGGTCCTGGGTACTCTTGGGTCTCAGAGTACCGCAGTGAAGGTGCCTAGCACAAGGTGGGCACTTGTTTCCTGGGACCTTACCTGCACGGCTCAGACACGAGGCAGTGCCATCTGAACCCGAGGATATCAAGGTCTTTTATGCTAATTTCACTCTTACAAAATGCCTAAAATGTTCCCCTGTTTGGGTATGCTTATTGCATCAATAAATTAATTATTAAGCATCGGTGAGTTTACTTTTCAAGGAAGTACTGGAAACCCTGAGATTCTATAACAATAAGTCATTTTCACTGTGGTGCAGCAAAGGTGTTTATTGGCATAAAGAGCAGCAGGACCCATGAGTAGAGGGCAGACAATAAATATTATTTCCATTAAATACAAAGCAATATCCTTGTCAGTGTCTTAGTCAAAGTGCTTTGCAGAAGGTAGGCTCTTAATAAATGCTCCTGAAGCGAGTATTAAGGGAAGGAAGAAAAGGTATTTTTATCATGCTGCAAAGTTAAATTCTCTCTAACACTGAGTTCATTCATTTATTTTATATTTTTATCCATTGCACAGGATAAAACCAACTAAAATATTCAGAGAAGAACTTTTAGAAATCATAATGAATTATTTTCTTTAATATACTACTGAGACTCAAAACAAACATACATAACTAAAGATGCTTTGAAAGAAGTATTCACTGACAAGGTTTGTAATATATAGAGCAACACATTTCTGTTTGATGTGAAACAGAAGTAGTACTCCTGGATGTTTGACAATAAAATCTGAAATATCAACAATGTGTCTTAACAAGTAACACAAACACATATCACATTTCAGAATATTCTAATAAAGGATAATAACCCCAGCTTCGTTATAGCCTCTTAATATATTCCTACGTACTTCAGTATATACACCTACCTATGTTTATGTTTCTTCAGAGGATATTTTCTCATGTTCCAATTCTTGTGAGGACAAGAAACATATTTCAAATTGCAAACCCATAAGTACATATCTTCACTTCACACGCATCGCACAAGGTCTTCAGAGTTCTGTACTCCGCGCTGTTACTTTAAAATCTAGCAGAGTGCTGCTGGACCACAAGATGTCACTCTTTGTTTATTAAACATTGTTTGGTAGACCAGCATAATTATGACCGTGACTTGCAGACAAAATAAGTGGCCTAACAATGACAGTAGACTTGATGTCTAATAAATCATAGCTTATTCAAATATTTTGTTCCTCTTTCCTTTTATACCACACAATTTGGCAATTGGGGTCACAAGTAAAAGTATAGGAAAGTATGAGATCCTTATTTGCTTTAAAATTGAAATGAGAGAAGAAAGGTAAAAAAAAAAAAGCTAAAATTTTTACTAGTTTTAAAAGTAAGTCTAAAAAATCAATCAGCTACCATTATGTTTTAATAATGATTTAAACTACAGAATTTATTTCTCACAGTATCTGGTGGGATATTATGTCCATATTATAGATGTGAGAATTGAGACCACCTATATCAGTATGCTTAGATAAGACTGTGCACTGCCAATGTGAGCATGACTTAGCAGTTTGTTCCAGGAAAAGATTAAAAATTATCAAAACTCAACTTACTGAAGATAACAGACTGCTCACTTAGGCAAGAGGCTTGTTGATTAACCACGGTTTTACATATCCAGTACCCAGGTTTGTTTTGTCAACCTAAACTGTTATAATGATGCTCTTTGTGCAATCCCAGTTGGTTCCCACTTTTGAAAAGCGCACCTAGGCCACTTGAGTCCAGAACTCCAAATCCTGCTAACAGCATTTCATTGCCAACGCCGGCTCTGAAACACGACAATGGCCGGCAAGGCGGCGCTCCGCCTCGCTGCAGTGAGTGCTAAGGCACCGAGCTTTGCTCTGTTAACCAGTTGTTAGGTCATATTTTGAGTTTTACCAATGAAAAAATAGAAGTCTAGGATCATTAAGATAATTTGCTCAAAGTTCTCAAGTTAGAAATTAGCAGAGCCAGGTCTGCTCAATCAAATGTTTGGAAGGGCCGTCTGGGCTTTCTCCAGACGTTGCTGTCTGAGAAGAAAAGACTATTCTCAGAGAGTTAATCCCAGTAAAGTTATAAATTATTGGTACAGTGAATTTTAATTATAATAAATATGTAATTATTAATACAGTCAGCAGTATAACACAAAGTTTGTTAAATGATTAGTATTTTCTCCTTTTTTGAGCCAATGGAGAGCACTAGACATTGGCTAATAAGGAAAAGCGATGAACTGTATAAGTTAATTGTGTGAGAATTCACACAAGGTTCATTTCTTTCCTTTATATTTTAATTTATAAATTTCAACAGAACAAAGCTAAATGTCTAGTGAGAAAAACATTTTGCCAAAATTATTCTTCATCTAAAAATATTTCTCTTTTTTTTAGTACAACCCTAATGAGAGCCTTATAGTCCAACCCAAAGTTCTTGAAAACTCTTATTTCAAACGACCAGGGTTAATGTCTCTTTGGTGACTTTCTCCTTCTCATTGTTACATCTAGTCACCTCTGCCATCTCTGCCACGTGATGATGAACTACGTAAGTTGCAGCTCTGAGATCAAACACAAACTTTTTTTTTAAGTTACTTAAACTTCGTATTTTGCCAAGTAGCTTCTTTAATGGAGGCAATAATAGATAATAACAGAGAATAGATATTTTATCATCCCTGTTTTCCACATGAAAAAAAACTGAGGCTTAGAAAAGTTGATTTGCTCAGGGTTGTATGTGGTGGGCAGCAGAGCCGCGATTCGAACCCGGGCCTGCCTGACTTCAAAGCCAGTTTTAACTCCTGAAGTGGACAGTGCTGTAGTCAGCCTGTGACTTTAGAAACGGCTTAATTAATAAGGAAATGGAGGTACTCTAACAAATATAATCATCCAATGGGTGAAGTCAATCGAATGCAATGAGAAGCTAAACGCTCTTCCCCTACCTCTCTAGTCTAATCAATTTCCAATGGGGGCACCTGACTCAAGGGCAGTGACTCAGACTAAAAATAAATCAAGGACAGTAACTCAAGATAAAAGTAACATTTTAATTCTTAAAAACAATCATTTGAACAAATAATGAATTTTCAGACTCAGGCATGTTATCTTCCATGAAACTGGAATTCAGTTAATCCTGAGAGAACGAGTAGGACTTTCTGGAGACCTGTTCCTTCAGAGCCTCCTCAAAATAGTGTTCATCCCACAGAAAATCATTTCCCACAGACCACTCACCTGTTATGAAGCTTATGGTGGAACTGTCACAACAGCTCAGTTCTGGGTCTCCCCATGTCACCATGGTCACTCGAAAGTTGTAGTACCAGGCTGGTAACAGGTTAGCTATTCTCTAAAAACAGCAAGGAGACAAAAGTCTAAGGGGGAAAATCATATTTTTGGAATAGAGTTATTTTTACTAGGTCATGAAAAGAATTAATAACTAATTTTTATTTTTCCTGCCTGTACATTGTTGCATTCACCAAATTTCCATTAAAAAAAAAATCTCTTTTTGGAATGAGGTGAGGTATAAATGAAATCCTATACAAAAATGTAATATAATTTTAAAAAGTGATTCAAAGGTATAGAACCTACTATTTCCAATATTGCTTTTATTTTGCACTTTTTAAAGTTATGTTACACAAGTGAAATAGTATTTATTTGCGAGTGATTTTATGTGCACATCTCCCTATTTCTAAACCAAATGACCTTTAATGACTCTGTATTCTCTCAGGTTGGACATAAGCACATGCCCTTGATGGGCGGCAATTACTAGAGTTGTCAGTTGGGTAGAGGGCAATTGTATACTTCATGTGTGACCTGTAGGTAACCTGAACTTCAAAAATTATTCAAGTTTAAGAAAGAGCAGTCTTTACCTGCTCCCTAATGGCATGACATTATAGGTGTTTAATTGATTTGTAGTTGTCCAGAATCGTTATCATTACAGTTAAGCAGTGTCAACCAATCATTAAATGATGAAAGGTAGTCTCTTGTGTTTTTCTCCCTAGGAGTAGTAACAAACAATAAGTGCTTGATAGCTCTGCTAAAATGTGGATTAACAAACTCAATTATGAGAGAAAGTTAGTTTCACGCGATTCTCTCTTTCCTTCAAGACAAACAAAAAAACCTAAAAACAGCTCTAATAATGAAAACAACTAAAAATCCTTGATAGTAGCAAGCTACCTGTGTATATTTACAGATACCTTTTTCTAACATTTGGTACATACAGGCATGTCTATTTACACAGGAAAGTGTGCCAGATGGTTAAGGGGAGATTACCACTGATGCCGTTAAGGAGACAGTTGCTGCTATTTCATAATAGGTTGTCCATTCTGATGTCATTGTTGCAGGATTGAAATAAAACATTTCAACCACATATTTCCTGAACACTCCTAAATAAGGTCTGGTCCAGCTCAAAACCACCGCTGTAGGACCCAAGGGGTAGAGCATTAAATCCTTTATTCCAGTTGGAACTAAGAAGAAGGGGGAGGGGGAGTGAAAAAAAGAAACCCAAGAAGAAATATTTAATATCTTAGTAATGGCCTCAAACTTCTATTTAATAATTAAAATTTTTACTCTTCTGATACAATCATTGAAAACTAAACATATTTGCCTCTGGTCCCTTGCCCCCCACCAATAATAAATGCTAGGGATGTCCACCAGCTATATAATTGTAATAGTTTATTACTCTGAAGGTAGGATATGGGTGAACAAGAATGGGCCTCCCATATATGATAATAATAACAAGCTTGAATATTGCACCCCTCCAAACAATACTCAGATAAAGTTATTATTCTTCTTGTAGCTGGCAACTTACCAATGGCAAATGTCACGGGATCTGAAGGTGGTCCAATCAAAGGGCCTTTCCTTAGGTACATCACAACCTGGTATTGGGCACCAGGAACTAGATTTTCAATAATAGATTTGCTTGAGTTCACCTTTAAACCAAACAATAAGATTTCTTTAGAGCTGGGGTTTTAGAATGTGACACAGAGGCTAACATGGTATTCAGAGATTCTTTGTGGAACCACAGATGCCTTTGATATCCAGAATCCTTTCCTTATGCCGGCGAAGGTCAGATTTAAAAATCAGGATGATTTATAGTTTGTGTGAACACTGAAGGAGGCCCAGAACATTTAAATTCTATGGCTGGATTTAATAAGCCCCAGGAACTGCTTCATAACCATCAATGTCAATTGTAACTATATACACAAGAGACACATCAGCCTCTAACTGTAATCAAATTAGCAATACCATAAGGATAGTCTGATATCTTAAATTGTAGTGTCAGCTGATTACATACAAAGATCAGTGCAGGAAAGCCCTCAGTCCCCTGTCACTGAGAAGCATATAACATCTAATTATGGAGATGGAAATGACTTCAGAAATTACCTAGTCCAAATTTCTCATTTAATAGATCAAGAAATTAAAGCCAGAGAATGGGCAAGGTCAAATATTTAGATTCAGTGGTGGGTCTAGAAGCCCAGACTGTGACCTCTAATCTACACTACAGGCTATGGCCAAGCACTGAGACAAAACAGAAAATGCTGTGCAAGGCAACCGTGACCCCGTGAAATACTGTGGTCGAGAACATTCCTCATTAGACGAGCTCTTCCTTAGTGTTTTTTAGAAACAAAATTTTTGGTTATGTAACAATGACCATACAAAGAAAAATAGTAAAAATGTGTAGATAAATAAAATGTACCCATTCGAGTTGAGTGTTGGTGTGCATAAGGAAAGATTGTTAAGAAGTGTCCTGCTTTAACCTTGAATGCTTCTAATTTTAACACAACCTTGCTTAGTGGAGAGAACACAGGTTTTCTATTCAGAGTGCCTGAGGGCAAATCTTGACCCTACCTTCATAAACACGGGAACTTATTGATAATTTATATTTTTTAAGATAATTCTTACCTTGGCTTCCTCACTGATAAACTGTAGATAATGCTATTATCTACCTCATAGAGTTATAAGGATGTTAAAGACAGAATATTTAAAAAGTTGACTTTTATTACTCAACTTTTGGCCCCTAAATTACATGAAATTATAAAATTGCTGCAAAGGTGCAGGAATCAATGGAAAACAATAAATTGTTGACAGTTCCTCTATACCATCATTTTTTAAAGCCTCATCACTCTTTTAACAATAAACATACCAGATACGAAGAACATACACATGATAAGGACAGGTTTAAATTAATGGATATGATGTCCCTACAGGGAAGGCCAGATGCTAAGCTTCATGAACTTAGGGTTCAAGTCAAATCTGTTCGATTCCTAACATCTCTCACAGGATCCACCTACCACAGAAATCAGTGGTGTTGTAGGGGAAGAGGGCACTAGCAGTGAATCTCGTGGATGGTCCGGGTGAGAAATAAAGCAATGATCCTGTGGTACAGTTGATGGTGGAGGCAAAATAGGGAGAATGAAACTATGAAATAGCGAAACATTATATTAATTGTTAATGTGTTTGGCTTTAGAATCACACTTATTTTTGAGCTGTATTCTGAACTTCCTGTTTAATGTAATCACAGTACCACTGAATATAAAACTAAAGAAATATTATTATTTTTTCTTTCTGGATAACGATTGCTTTAGACATAAGCTCAAGTCAGACCAATCCTGGTGAGAACAACTTCTGGATTCCTTTGATTAATGCCCACATGACTGTAGGCCAGTTTTTGAGACTTTTTAAACTGATGTTTCTTCATCTGAAAATGTGTGTGTGTCTGTGCATGTGTGTAGCAGGGCAATGGGTGATAGTGGTGTAATAATAACACAATCCTCGAAACATTCTTGTGATAATTGAGATAACATCTAACACAATGGTTTTTAGTTCCCACTCTTTATTTAAAATATCAGGCTCCTTGCCTATGATCGTTAATAGTTTCGTGTTTGCATTTCAAAAAGACATTTTCAAAGTGCACTTAGATCAGCCTTTTCTGGCTGATTTATAATATTTACTATCTATCTACACCTTTAGCCTTTTGTTTTCATGCAAAAGATACATAACTCGTACATTAGCTGGGGCAAGGAAGAAATGTGCCTTGGAGCAGTCAAGTTCTAGGTCATGTTTGTAAAAGAAACACATTTTTCCATCCATGTAGACAGTCAGTCATTTTCGGCGCGCTCAGGGAAGGAAGCTTATGAGCTGCACAGCGAGCCATGATTTCTATGGTTAATTGGTTCAGTATATTTACTCCTTAATTTAATTCAAGTCAAGGGGTGGCCTCACTTTAAGTATGGGCTTATCTCAGCACTCTAAGGCTTTCTAGTGCTCCAAAGACCACAGTTCCTAAATTCATCTTATCAATTTAAAAATCCTCCCTCTTTGAAGTTTACTAAATACCTTATTTTCCATTACAAATGGAAACATTTAAATAGCTTTTTTAAAGCAAACATCTCTTTTGATTATTATATTTCCAGTGTACTCCACATGTCTTGATACTTCTTTTGCCTTTAGGGAGGTAAATATTGTGTTTGCAAGACACCAAGAAACAGTAAATTTGATCTAATGAAATAAAATGTAATAATAAAACAAAAAAATAAAATGTAATAATAAATCTGGGTTTTAGGAAAACAGGACTGGGCTCCCTCCAGTCTTCTTGTGGGTATTCAGGGCATGGGACAGCTGGGCTCATACTGCTTGGTTGCATTTAGGGCTGATGACTGGCCTGTGCCCACATCCTGGCAGCGACCCCCAGAACTACGGACTCGCACACTGTCTCCACCTGCCCCCCTCCCTCTCTGTGCTCAGCTAACTCCTAGTCATCCTTCAAAACTCTTCTCAGTTGTGATTATTGAGTTTTTTACTTTATATATTTTTAACTTTTGAATTACTTTTATTCGTGAGCCTACATTACTTTTACGGTTAAAGTAACAAGAAAAATAATGAGGGAAAAAATAAAACAAACAAAAACTCCTCCAAACCTGCCGCGTGGTTGGTTGTCTCCTCTCCTGGGGGAAGTTTCCAAATCGCCTTGCCCCGATTCATACTCACACCCGCTTCCTTCCTTCTGTGAACTCACATGGCCTCTTCATCGTTTACTGTCAGCCTAGGCCTTATTTTACACTCTGCAGTAATTATACGTTCGCTTATCCACTGCTCTCCCTAGGTCATACGCTCTGCAAGAGTAGGAAGTCTGAAAATGACCTAGATCCTCAATATCTATCCTAGCATCCAGCACATTGTAGGTGCTCAGTCAATTCTCTTGTATGAAGAATGAAAATGAAAGAAAGCTGGCCATCCTAACGGGGAAAAGGAGGGTGACTGTGACCCAACAGCCATGCACACCCCTCTCCTGGCTCTTGGTGAGCGAAGAAGCTTCTCGCAGTGGCCTTTTTGCATTGCCCATGAGGCTGTGCGGCAGTGGGCGAGTGACCCCTTCAGCGAGTGCTTTCCTTTACCTGTGTGCAGTACTGTTTTTCCAGCCTCTGGCTCTCCTTTTGTTTCTGGCAGGTGAGTGACACCACAGACACAATGGTGCCGTTGTAGTTCTCTTGAGAAGACGTCCAGGACATCAAGGCGGTGGTTGCGCTTAAAATGTGGACACTCACGTGTTGGGGCTTCTCCGTTAGTTCTTCAATCCACTCTCCTGAGGGACCTGAGCATTTCAAATGAGAGCACACGGGATGTTTCACACTGAGATGGTTGAGATAAAAGAGTGTAGTTTTAAAAATCACGGGGCTTCCCTTCACCCTAACAAAGATATTCAAAGTAAGATTGGCAACCAGACTGGCAGGTCTTTACATTGTCTGTCTAGCTACAGCCCTCCGCGGCCTCATTCATCACTGACCTAAACACCAGCAACAGTAGCAACAGCTCTACTGAGAGGCAGAAGCTCCACTTCCATTGTTATGTGCATCTGCGTTATTCTGGGAAATTCTTCAACAGACAGAATTTACTTCTCTTTTAACAAAGAGTGGGTGTAGCTGTGTGACATTTCATCAGTGTTCATAATTTCCGTGCCACTAGGATCTTTGGTCTCTAGAAATAATTACTTCGAGATTCAAGCTAACTTCTACTACAGTTGATTGAAAAAAATTCAAATTTGGTAACAGCAGGATGGAAGAGGCGGGTGTGACTAACCATATTAGAGAAGAAATGGGCAACAGGCTGGCTTAATTAAAGAAGTTGGCTAAAACCTGCATGATAATTTGAAGACACTGTAGGTTTCTCATGATAAAATATTACCATAGAAGTGCCCCCATTAGCTTTGTTCCCTTAGGTTTCTAAAGAGGTTATTAGCACAGTGCCTGGCATGTAGGAAGGACTCCAGAATTGCTAAGGGGATTATTATCTACAGAAATATGCAAATATGCAACTTCTTTTTATTTGCTTAAGTAATATTTCTCTGTTCCTTAGTAGAAAGCTGTATTCCCAAGCTGCAACCCAGGACAGGAAAAGGAACAAGTGGCCATGTCAGGGACAGCAGTCTCTGGCTCACTGTAACAGGGCAAGGGAAAGAACAAAAACAAAAATAATGACGATGATGGCAAAGAGATATAGCATGCATGATGTACTAGGCTCTGTTTAAAGTCTATGTGCATTTATATATTGAATCCCTCAGTTTCTATAGCAAACCCATGAGATAAGTACTAGTATTAATCTTACTCTCAGAGGAGGAAACTAAGGCAGAAGGAGGGCAAGCTGGACTTCACACACAAAGCCTGCTTCCCAAGCCCTATGCAGTGGTTCAATAAATATTTGTTGAAGGTACAGCAGAATTAATAAATATGTAAATAGTATAACCTCAGCCTATTAGCAGATGTACATAAATAAAATAAATCTAGAAAAATACCACACACAGACAAGCTCTCTGTTTTGCGTTGTGTGCTGTGAAACGGTAGAAATTCAGACGGGAAGACTGAGTAGTTGAGGGAGATTTCCCAGCAGCCGTTAACACTTGTGGGGACCTCCAGGAACAGCAAGGAGATCTTTTGGTTAATGAAACAATTTTAGCCTCATGGGAAGAACTGGATAGTAAACTTTGTTCTTATTCTCAAGTGATCTCACGTCAAGGATCTCCCATAGTTAAAAGACATGCAAGGCAATTATGACTCTTCTTTCTGTGTATCTAATGGATCTTTCAGGCCTTCTACCAGTGGTAACATTTTTTGTTTTCTTAAGTAAAAAGGTTAGAGGACCCGTGGACATGGACAACAGTGTGGTGAATCCTGGAGGGAGGGGGGATAAAGGGACTAAATGGTAATGGGAAAAAAATACAATAAAAAAATTTTAAAAGATTATATGGGACATTTTCAACATTTTTAAGCTGCTAAATAAACAGATCTCTTCCCTCTGCACTCGTCCTCTTTGTCCTGCCCGCTGTTTTGAGGATTATTGGATAAACAGTGGCATTTTGCCTTTGCAGGTGGTCACCCTTTTCGGAGAGCAATTTTTATCCATTCCCCCTTCATCTTCTTCCTGCTTACCGGAGGCACACTGAACTTCTAATGAGCTATGTAACTGATTTTTTAGCCCTGATCCGCTGGTAAATGTAGTCAGATTAGCCAAAACATGACAGACATGCTCAATCTGTGCAACATTTAGAGACTACTTACCGCTCTGCCATTGCTCTTTATAGAATCAGTAGGAGCCACCCTAAAGCTTGACATTGGGCCTTTTAGGATGCTCTAGCTTTTTCTTTTTGTAGCAACTTTATGGTGACCACCTAGGTCTGACTGAACTTCAATATTTGTCTTTCGTTTGAGCTCTATAAGCTCAATACTTTAATGAGACTTTTCACACAGCCCAACGATGTTAATTTTCATTACACGAGTCATATTTCCGAAACTGCATGTTCATGTCCTTTGAGAGTGGTTGTGGAGAGTGTGAAAGGTCAGCTTAAGAAGTATGCAATTAGCACCATAATAAAAAATACCTAAGTTAAATGGATAGGTTTGCGACTATCAAACATGTATATATTTCCTCTGCTCTCACAGTGTCATGGATTGGGGGTTCTCCTGACCTTGAAGAATTCTCAGTGTCTCTAAGGTTTGATGAGAAATTGTTGCCTGAGCATCACTGATCTCACCAGTTCCATTGTTCCAGCTCCCCTGTAAGTGTGAAATAGCCTCTTTGGTACTTACTGATGTAAAAACTGAGTGATTTTGCTGACTGACTCTTTCGAGCTTCACAAGATCCTGAGGAACTAAAGGTTGTCACGGATAACTTGTATTTCCCAGGCTCCTTCAGTTCTGTAATAAATTCATGTGCTTCTTCAGCCACTGTCAAATGTTCGGTATAGTTTTCTAAATCATACACGAAAAGAGAATATATATAAATAGATAACTGGAAAAGCCTTGACTTTAGACAATTCAGTTAATACAAAAGTATTTTTTTATTGTCTCTTTCCTTTTGTTAAATTCAGTTATATCTCTAAGTCAAAGGTACTATAAATAAAAGATGATGAAGGGTTCAAATTGATTTTCACAATACTTTTAAATAACCAAACTAAAATATGGTATGTAAATCAATAAAATGAGGGTGAATATATACTGTGTAATATTACATATAGTTAACCAACTAAATTACATGCACAAAATAGAAGTAGAATGTCAGAAGATAGCAATAATTGACTTTCTCATCTGGATATAAGTAATAAAAAATAACCAGCAACAAATATCCTATAAGTTCTTTGTGGTAGCAAAGAATATCCAGAAATGCCTTAAAATATATCGAATTAGTTCTAGTTAGAAATAATTCCTCTGGACATATTTTCTGACACTTGTAGTATTTTTATCTGCTTGTTTCCAGAACATTTAAAAGTCAAGATAATTTTTATATTGCTTCGAAGTCTGTCTCCTGCTTCTCATTACTCCATTTGATTATAATAGCCTCCAATGGTTGGTGATTATAGTCGCCTTCAACAGAACATGGTAAAGTCAGATAAAAGCATGTTTGAACCTTTCTGGAAATAGGCATTAAATCCTGAGTTACAAGGCCCTATTTTCCACAGAATATATCAATGAACAGAAAAATAAAAGCCAGGTTAAGGAAACTCTTTTTTTTTTTAATACAAGTAATTCCAGGCAAATGTTAAGACTTTGACTCAAATAACTGGGAACAAAAAGGATTTCAATTTTATACAATATTTGGGTGTGGTTTAGTGTTCTATCCTCTAGTATAAAGGAATCCACAGGTTTTTGTATCTCATTCTACTACATAAAGTAGAAGCAAACAATATGTCAAATATGGAACTGCATGATCCTAATGCCCTACCCTGAAAATAAAGCTGTCCTTTTAACTTCAAATTTTGACAACTTAACAACCTTTACCACCCAATCTACTAGACTGGAAAGCATAAAATGAAGTATGTTATTGTAAAAACAAGACTAAGAACAAACAACTATAAAAATCTATCGAACGACAATGTAGATATTATTCATGACCCAAATTTATTGAATGCCACGGCTTTGCTTTTTATAAATTAGCAGGCTAAAAGATAAAGAATGGCTCTTAGGTGCTGGCTAAGTGAATACAATATATAATTTAGTAGCTGCAGTAGAACTACTAGTCGCTGTGTGTTTCCTGTTTTACTATCAGCTCCTGTTTGGGAGAATGTGAGTGGCACTGCTCCCCCAGGAGCACACCCCGGGGAAATGGGAAGAGCTGGGGAAGCAGGACACAGGCTTGATACTCTTGGTAAAGCAGCCATTTTGTCGGAAAGATTGTTTTGCTGCATGCTTCGAAAATTTTTGCAAGCCCAAAATTTCTTCAGAATATTTTGTAATTTGTGATGGTGGTTAGAACTGTAGTTCAAAATGTTTCCTCAATAGCCTGGGGTCCATAAAATGTTGGGCAGTGAAATGTGTACAGTTGCCAGTATTTGCAACTTAAGAACAAACCTAACCTGCAGGTTCTGATCCAATCTGTGCATTCTGTTTCCTAGTCTCAGTTCACATTAGAAACTTAGTTAAATTCCTCCCTTTAACTGTCTCCCATCAGTCTCTCCTCCTAAATGTAAATTTTAAAATGTTTCAATTCCCTTTCCTTTGATTGTATCATTTATTTCCTCTGATTTCCTATTGCTTTACCTTCTCTTTCTATGTGGATATGGAACCCGTCAAAGGCAGTGGGTGGCTTGGGGGGTAACCAATTCAATATCATTTGCACAGGGAAAAATGAGAACGGGCCCAACGGTGACTGCTCAGTGTCACTGAGAGTATTATTATTTTCATTTGCCAGGGGATGTACACTGACAAATTCATCTTCACTTTCAGGAGTCACAGATGCACTGTCCCACCAACGTGGCTGGGATGTAGTTTCGTAATCACTGCTGTTAAAATCAGGCCACCCAGAAGAAATGTTGCCCGAGGGAATATCAGGAGTTTCATCTGTAAAATGGAAGAGCTTGTCTTTTCCCATTGTATCTTCCGATCTCATGAACGACTCCTCTGGGAAACTGCCACTCTGTTCTTCCCAGTTGTTTTTGTTCAAGTTTATAATACGAACTGAGATATTTCGAGGTGGGTAAGGGGCTGTAAGAGAAAGAATTTTTATTTTCAAGTAATTTTAAAACACTATTATAGTGAATGTTTAATCTGTAACGAGTCAGGTCCACAAGCAGATTAACAACACAGGGTTGAGGTTGATTTCTATATTTTTTTCTCCTTTATGATTTCCAGGACACATACGTTTATGATTTTCTGTGTGATGTATACATCAGTCACGCATCTACATCAACTTATGATACTATGCTTGTCCAAATGGTAACTTAACCACCTTCAAGACAGAGTTTCATCAATATTTTTCAGTTTATCATAATCTCCTTTTTTAAAAACTGAATCTCTGTAACTGGATCTTTCTTACAAAAAAAACAGCTACAGGTAGTGTACTTATAAGCTATCAAGACAAAAATACTCCTCATGCCATAACTGTACTGAGGTGGGTTGCACCTCTCTAAAATGAAACATGTGAGCACAAAATGAGTTTGTGAAGTATCAAAACATACTTCTCTAGAGGTAGAAAATTATAAAGGCATATTGCATGGCTTTTACCTGCAATAATTTACACCTATTCTTCAAGTAGCAACTCAAATATCACCTCTTCCATGTACTCCTAATAAAAATTAATCTCTTCTTCCTTTGGGTTCATACATAACTTTATACCTCTTTTATAACATTTATTGCATTCTGTCTCTTATTATTGCCATTTGTATAGAATGTTTAGCATTTTTGAGGACAGGGAACCCTTCTCATCAGTCTCTGTCTTCCCCTCAGCACTTAGAACAACTCCCAGGTAAAAGGTTCTTAATTCATGTTTCTTTACTTGACTAATGAAAAATACAAACAGGATCTTAGATGTTGACATGAGGTGAATGACATGGTTTCCTTGTCTTGGCCTAATTAATGAGAATCATGACAACTTAGAATTTCTGATTGGAAGGGTCTCTGGGGTGAAGTCATATAAGCCGTTCCCAATGCTCACGTGGATGGCCTCCCCAGCGTTCCTGTACGGTGCTTAGGCACGTTAGGCAGAGGTGACTGTAGCGTCGGATTATATTAGGCCCTTGTGTGGGTTTTGTTCATGGATATTTAGCAGGTGTACGTTTGTTTTACCCATCTGTTCTTCCGTCCGTCCGTCAGTCCATCCATCCACCTATCCATCCTATAATAGTGTTTTATATTAACTATGCTCCTAAAATTAAGCACTCTAAGTTTTGGATACATCTGAATCCCAAAATTCTCCTTTAATAAACTAAAAAGCTGTACTCAAACATCTTCAATCTCTTTTTCTGCTAGATGGGCATATAGACAAAGTGATATCTGCTTGATCTAGTTATTTAATTCTAACTTTTCATAGGATTATGTTCTGTTTATTCAAAAATTATAAATCCATGACCACATTGACACATTTTGATTTTCCTTATTGAATATCTTGCCAGGTTCCCTTTACATTAATAGAAAACTTATTTTAGATTATTTAAAAATTAAATTTATTTTCTTTTTTAGCTCTGGAACAGAAATTTTCTTAGAATGATAAAAAGTATACATACAACAACACATAATTTAAATCTTTTCACTAATTTTAATTTTTCAGAATACTCACCAGTTCTATGTTGTTTGGGTTCATGACTGACACCACTATACTCCACAAGAGCACTTTTATTAAAAGTCGCCTCTGATACCAGCTGAAAGGTAATGTTACTGTAACATATTCCTGGTAGCCAGTGATTAAACACTGTTTTTCCCTTAAAGAAATCTGAGAAGAGAAAAATCAGTTATGTTAAAATATTGGCCTTCTAAATGACACACTCTTTTAGGAAGTTCTAACCCATATGATTAAATGTCAATAAATAATATTTCCTTCAACTTCTGGCATGGAGAGTAATAACTATATGGCATAAGGGTAGAGACAAAAATTTGGATTTTTAGACTCGGTCCTGAAAGGCTTTTTTTCTGTAAGAATTGGATATAATTGGAGTTAAATTTTGATTACAGGAACATTTGGTATACTACATGGAGAATATACATAGAAATTGTGAAAATTGGGTTTACGTTAGCTATTTAGTTTAAGATAAAAAAACCCCAAGGTATTTTGCTATTTTATGACTTAGAAAAAAGTAGTTTTACAAGAAATGTTTTCTATAGGCTCACTTGTAAAACCTAGTCTATTTTAAAAGTAGAAATCCAATGCAAGTTAGAAAAAAAATTAGGGAAAGAAATGAAAAATACCACTTCTACAATTAAAAGCCAAAAATAATTGTAAAAACTAATTGAAAAAACAGAGCACATTCACTTATTTTTAAACTCATGGCTTTGAACTCAGCAAAAGTTCCAGGGATTGCTTTTCAATCATTTGTACTTGCCTGTGATAACCTGTTTTCATTGAAAATAAAGAATACAATAATTTGTGGAATCTATTTTTTTTGTTTACATTTTAAAGTACTAAAAAACTGTAAAATGCACTGTACATGTTTTAAACAGTGTCTCATTAAAATATAAAATAAATCTATGGAAGAAAGGAATTTGTAAAAGCAGCAAGTCCAAGTGACATTTCTCTGGATAGCACTACCTGTGTGCCTCGGTGGGCACTCTCCACCTCACCAGTACATTTCCAGTTACAACCAGGCAACCCTGACACAGTCATTGAAGGCCTCTGCAGAGAAGTGTTATGGCCAGATGTCCTGAGAGCATTGAAATTCCCCCGCTTCGATTCACTCCCAGTGACGCTGAAAGCCTGCTCTTCATTCCCTCTCCACCCTTCTCCCCACACCCCCCACCCCTCACCCCTACCCACAGCCATCTATGCAGAGAATTTGGCTTGGTTCTGTTGAAATTGTTAATTCCCCTGGGCACTTGTCTTTCTCTCTTCTCCCCACAGGTTCTCTATCAATCCAGTAAAAACAGTAAAACTAGCTTTTGTATATCAATGCCTTTAACTCATCATACAGATAGTAATCTTGGACCACGTCCAAGAAAAGGTTTGTGAAAGTCATCTCTCTAGATTCCCAGTTCTAGAAGTGCCCTCTAACACACCCAGAAGGAAACAGTTTGAATTCATTTTCTGTACCAGACATGTTAACTTTGGCAAGAATAATATGTAAGTGGCAACACTTTGAGTATTTCTAATGCTTATGCATGGCACATGACTCTAAACTAATGAACCAGACACTCTTAAGACTCCTCATAACAAGATTGTCATAAATCAATAATTACTTTTAATGGTTTATTTATGATCAAATAATGAATTATAAGATCTCTTTTAGAACACGACAGAAGACCATGTAGCAAAAATCATGTAAAGTAATAATTAGTCATCATTTATTCAATCTTCCTTTGCCTCTTACCTTTATATAACATTGTCCGGAAGTCTTTACCTTCCCAATAGCTTATGTTTACTCTTGTGAAAACATTATATTTTTCTGGGTAATGAATTTCAAACAAGACTCCTGTTTCAGGAGAAGGTTTGTAGTCATATATTGAAACACTGGTTACAGGTAGAGGTTCTGCAGAAAAAAAAAGTAAATGAAGAGAGGGGAAATGGGGCAAAAATGAGAAAAGCCATTATCCATAGTTGGAATTACCAAGGATTACACCTATCAAAATTTTACACATATTTTTATCATCTGTGACCACTAAATTCTTCAGTACTCATGAGTTGAGTGTCCTCCGCAGTAATTAATAAAATATATTTGATGTGGTGTTTTCTGCTTTTCAAATGACTTTGATATTCATTTTTTCCATTTGCCTTTTGCAACAACCTTGAATCTAGGAAAAGCAAGCAAAACATAAAACCAATGATAACTCAGAGACTCCGAATCGTTTGTCAAAGGTAATTTAACAAGCACAGTATGTGGCAGAATCGCTATCTCCAGACTCCTACCTAGTTCATTTGTCTTTTCCCCAAGTCAATAAAATTTGATATTAAAAACAGACCAGTAACAGAAAATACATTTTTGCTCTGATCAAGGATAAATGTTTATGTGAAGATTTATTTCTTTGTGTAAACTTAGCACTTATTTTTCTATTTTGAGTATAAGAGTACAAACCATCTTATTTTGTGAGAATTAGTTTATGGCATTTATAAAACCACTCTTTCTGTGGAAGTTTTAAAAATGTTTATTTCTATTTTGCTTGAGTTGCTCACTCATCACAAACCTTTTTAAATACTCATTTTTAAAAACTGTGATTGATGCATGTCTGTATTTTCTCCAGATCCCACCCGTCAGCAAAAGCGCTGTAAAATGACAGAGCTCCCCTACCTCTGCGCTTCTGAAGGTATTATTGGATACTTTTCACTTATATTTATTTTATTCAAGAAAACTTTTAAACAAATTTGGGTTGCAGTCAACCATTGTATTATAGAGGAAAAAATATTTTGATTCAAAGTTTGAGAACAGAGAGGATATTTGGACACCATGTAGAGACTAAATAAAAGCAATATCCTTAGTTTACATTTTACACTTTTAGAATTTCAGATTAAATAACATAGGAAACCAAAATATGGCTTAGTTCATCCCACAAATGATTATTATGTACCTGCTTTGTCTGAGTATGTAGCTAAATAACTTTCCTTTTGTTCCTCAGGATCTAAACCAATTTTTGCTTTTGCTTTTGATTAAAGAGATCCAGGAAGGACTAACGTTATGTGTTAAAGCTATAATGGTCCCTGGAATTTTTATTAAAAACAAGCTAACATCTATTAAAAAAAAGGGAGACCTTTAGATTGCAGCATATGTTGTGATCAGGTCTCTGTAGACTATGTGGTATATTCTCTGTTAAAATGTTTCTACTGCATCTTTGCCTCCATCCTCACTCTTCTTACTAAAGGTAACAGTTACAGAGTGAATTCACTTATGTGTCACATAAATGAACAAAAAAAAAACCAAACAAACAACTTCCCTCCTGAAGGCGGATTTCTCTTTGATTACTCCCAAAGAAGTTTTGAACCGTCTGAAGGTCTTTCAACCCAGTGTAATTACTAAGCCAGGAAGTGTACCAAACCTACTTCCTGGGTTAGTAATCTCAGATCCTGGCTCTGGATCTGAGAGAAACAAAATGAAAACTAACAGCAAAAGGCCACTGCAAGCAGTAACTCTTCCAATGCTGTAGTGCAGCTTCTCATCCTCGCCAGGATTCTGTCTACTGAACAGAGAAGTTAGAGGTCCACTCAGTCTTTCATGCCCTGAGATAAGAAGTCTACACCTCAAAGCTATACACAAACTTTGAAATTTAAGAAATACATGAGGATTAGAGCACAGACACTTTATTTTGTGATTTGTTTTGCTGCACGCCACTACTTAAATTTAAACTAAGAGAATTTTAAAAATGCCCCCCTTACATGTCTGCTTCTTATATTTCCCTCAACTTCAGCTTAAGTGACCCAGGTCACCTGTACATTCTGCCATCCAGGACCAGGCGTTACTGAACCATAGTCAATCTAAGAACTGTTTTCTATAGAACTCGAATGTATTCTCTAAAAATATTTTACTATCTCTTCTGTTACTTTCTTTATTATTATTATTTTAGAAATTAATGATGTGCCATAAACCAGAGCTATTACTACTGTGTGTTTTTCAGTGATGACAAGATTAAATCTTGATTTAATTCATTACTCCTTTCTTTACCAACCACCCTCTCATTTCTAGTTTTAGAAGCCAAGCTGGACTGGGCAAAGAAATGGGGTTGTTAGGAAGTATAAATCATTTTTATATTTATTTGTTTATTACATTTTTTGGTCCTCGGGTCTCTCTTTTTTTTTTCAGATATTAAGCTTTACAAACATAGTTCAAACTCCCCCCTGTTATTTATCCAGATCCCATGTGCTTCTCCCCATGACCAGGGAGATACTGTTACTCTGAATTTGGTGTTTATCTTCCCGTGTATGTTTTTTACTTTTATATTTGTATGACTCTAATTTACACATGGGATGTTATTTCACATGTTTCAAAATATAATGTTAATGGTGTCATATGTTTCATTCTGCAGGATAATATTATCACCTAACATTACTTTTGAGATTTGTTCATTTTGATGCAAGTGTCTATAAAAACTTACCAATTTATTAATTATACAATTTATTTATTGTTCTTTTGTCATAAGGTTGTTTTCATTAATAATGGTGCAATAAACGTTTTGGGGCATGTTTCCTTAGGTTGGAAATTATGAGTAGTAGGGTATGCACGTTTTCAACTATATGAGATGTTGTCGAAATGTGTTCTAACATTATCTCAATTTACATATCTATCAACAGTATATGGTGGTTCCTTTTTCTCCATATTCTTTTCTAACACTTGTGTGTATCAGCCTTTTAAATACTTGCTACTCTGAGACGTGTGAAGTTTTGCCTTTGCTTTAATTTCCTGTTTATGAGGGAGGTTGATTATCATTTTACATATCTATTGATCATTTGGTTTTTCTTTTCTTAACATCTGTTTTATTCTTTTGCCTGTTTCATGGGTTCTTTTCCCATACTCTCCTGCTAATTTGTGTTGCAGACATTGTCATATACCACATTCCTATTGTTATTCTTTTACTGTGTCCTGTGCCTTCCTTCTGGATTCACCTTTCTTGCTAAAACACATCAATTAATATAATTTAAGGTAGTATGTAGGTGTTAAATTCTCCTAGGCTTTGCATACTAGGAAATTTCTTAATTTTATAATTATCCTTGATGTAGTTTACCTAGGTATGGGACGCCAGGTGAACAGACCTCCCCTCAGCGCTTTGAAAATACTGCTCCGTTGTCTTCTCTTATTGCGGAAGAGAAATCTCCCATCAGTCTAATAGTTATTCATTTGTAGAGAATATGTTTTTTTCTCTTTGGTACCTTCTAAGTTTTTTACTTATTTTTATTTATCCTTGATAATCTGCAGTTCACCCTCATATATCTAGCGTTGGTTTTGTTTTTGAAGCCTCCTGCTTGGGATTTGCGCTGCTTTGTTAACCTACGGATTCATGCCATCCCTCAAGTCTTGGAATTCTCATAATCATCTCTACAAATATTGTGTTCATCGTTTCCTCCATTCTCTTCTTCTTGAACTTTAACCTCCTTAGTTAGAGCCTCTCTCATTTCCACACTTGTGAACTGTCTCACTGTACTAAATTGTAGGGCAAACACACTGTATTATCTTTCAGATTACCGACTCTATTTAACTGCTATCTGTATAGGATTTATCTCATTTATTGAGGCAAACATTTCTGCTTATGTTTGCTTCATTATTCCTTGATCTTTTTTCAGATGCAATTCTTACATTTATCACTTTGAATATCATAACATACATAACACACTAAAAATTTGTGTTGTATTGTTATATAAAATATAATCTGAAATGTTGGAGTTTTTGTTTTGATGTCTATCTTTTTTTTAGGATAGATTTCTTCCCATGTCTTGAAATACTAGCCTCAGGCTAATTTTCTATTTTCTCATCTCTCTATTTTTTGCTTATTCTTTGCTGTTTTGGGGCAGTTTAGCCATTGCTACCTTGCACCTCACCAGAACTCCAGAACCCAAAATCTAGAACCAGAATACATAACATTGTTTTGGGGTTCTGAATATTATGGATGATAGAGGGGCTATCACAAAGCCATTTCTAGGGTCTCGGAGTAGCTCAGCCTGGTCCTTGATAGTTAAGATCGGATACGTGTTTCCTGCATCCCCTGGCTTTGTCTGTGGAAAAAGCATATTCATATGTTTCAATCCACTTCCCCACTTTGAGTTTCTGTTTGTTTCTGATTCACAGAGACAACTATCATGTTCTTGAACTTAGCAATGTACTTCTGGTTTTCTTTTTTGCTCCGTTGTAAAATAAAGAGTGTATGACAGAGCAGGAATTAACAGCATTATTTTTTACTAGAAATCTTAACATTAAATTTCCTTTTTTTTCTGTTAATAAGATTTTTAAATGACATTTAATATGATCATTTTTCTTCTTTAGTTGTCCTATATAATGAAAGCTAATGTTCAAACTGAAGATTATTTTATGTTCTTTAATCACCATTGAACCATTCATAATCGGTCATGAATGAAAGTTTTTAAAAGTTCTGGGTGTGACTATCTCAGACAAAGGATGAAGAAACAAAAGCAAATATGAAGGAGATGCTGTTTGAAGAAAGCAGAGGTAACCCTATACTTGTTAGTAACTGCTCAGAGGTGCTTCTTTCTGAGGTCACTCTGTTTTGATGGACTAAAACTAGAGCTCTTGGATCAGTGATCAGTAACCTTTGCTTGTGATGTAACCACGCTAAGAATGTGTCTCTTCTGCCACAGTCCTCTTGAGGGAGAGGAACCTGGGTTTAGGTCCTCACCTTTGATGGCAGGCGTAAGGAACAGGGGCTTATCCCGGGTCCCAGGCCAGAGCCCCTATTTGTGTTTAGATGACGGTTAGAGACTGACGGACGCCACGGATGTGAGCTGCCAGCCGCAGCCACTCACGGTCCAAGCGAGGCGGTTACCATGACACCCACTGCTTTAGTTCAAGTCTTCCTTTCTTTCCTGGAGTATCTCAACAGCTTTCTAAATTATTCTCCCTGCCTTTAATTTCACTTTAATTGTTCTTATTTGTTTCTGCTTAAAACTTCTAAGCCTGGAGACTACCTGATGGTCTCACTTTTGTCAGACTCAGTCTTAAACCAGTGACCTCCACCTCACTGACGTCTCCCTGCCCAATCTGTTTTAATTCTCTTTTGCTCCCAACCCCATCAGTACTTTTCTATCTAATGCCATAGGAATTGCTTATACTTATTGGGCTTAGAGTAGGCATTCCACACTTTGTTAAGGATTTTATTTTAATTTTTTACATTACAAAAATATTTACATTATTTTATAACGCTCTACCAACTCAGCAGACTATAACCTGCCAGCCAACTCTGGCCTGCCACTTACTGGCTTTTGTGTGACTTGTCAGCTAAGAATGGTTTTTACATTTTCGAAGGGTTGACAAAAATTAACAGAGAATATTATTTCATGACACATGAAAATCACGTGAAATTCAAATTTTGGTGTCTTTAATGTCGGAACACAGCATGCTCGTCTGTTTATGATCGTCTATGACCGCTTCTGAGCTGCACTGGCAGGGCTGAATAGATGCAACACAGATGGGATGACCCACAAGTATAAAATATTTATTATCTCGGCCTTTACAGAAAATGTTTTCTAACCCCTGGAATGGATTATAGATTAGAAAATTAAGATTTAGGGACAGTGATAACCTGCTTAAGGCATGTTATGGTTCCCAGACTTCCCTGGCTCTCAAGTTCAGGCTTTGAACCACTACTCAAAATACCTGCGTGCTAATTTGTCCATCCCGAAGCAAGACACAGGATCCTGTGCTTTACAGCTCTACAGCCACAATAAAGTTTCCTGCGTCCCATCATACTACGTCATTTCTTTGTATAAGATCTGACATCATTCCTTCAGCCTTATAGATTAAAGTTTAAACTCTTCTGCAAAGTATTTTAGGTTCTTCCCAGCTTTTCTAGCCACCTTTCCTATTATTTTCTGGAACCACGACGCTTGAAATCTTAACTCCTTGCAGTTCACAAACGTGTCATGCCATGCATGCCCCCAATCGTTGCACACAAAATTCTCTTTGACTCTGATTGTAACACTTTACCTTGTCTATTAACTTGGCAACTTTTCATTAATTTTGCAATGATTTTTTTTTTCTGTGATGTCTTCCCAATGTCCCCTAGGAAGACTAGGCACCCTCCCTTATGTAATTCTCATATAGCATTTATCATTTCTTGTACTGCCTGTTCATCTGTCTTTTCCACCTTATTATACCATCTTTGACTGTATTTTTATTGATCTTTATTTCTCTGGCACCTAGGACATGGCATAGAGAATGTAAGTAATAAATAAGATAGACATCTATGAATTATTTTTGGTTATAATGGATTTGTGTAGAATATTACATTTGTAGAATATCTCAGTGTGTTCTGCAGTGTTTGCAGACACCTGTCTCCAGGACTACCAACGGAGGAGATAGCTGTGTGCAAGTTATATTTCCCCAAGTTCTAAGCAATTGTTTTCCCGTATTATTTTATCTGTTAAGAAACCACTTCTCTCTACAGTGAACACAATAGACTAAAGGTTCTCAATCATTTACATGTTAATCAGATGTCAGAACTTAAGGGTTGTGAAATTCTTTTGGACTGGCCTAACAATGTGTTTGTGCTAAATTTATTCTTTGCCCTGTTTCTCAGCTTTGTCCCAGAGGGCCAGACTCAGAACAACTGTAGAGAAATATCAAAGGAATGCCCCAGGGGCTACTGCTTTGTCATTGCTTATTTCATCAAGACAAGGTACCTTTCATTCTCAAGAGCACTGTGTCATCTCTGTGACTAGATACCACAAATGTTTCCTAAACCTTTAAGGAAAGCTTTTCATTAGAAAAATAAAGATGGCAAAATTATATCATTAACTAACAAATAATGATAATTTTAGAGCTCAAAAGTAATCTAGTCAACGTTTTAAATCTCCCCTTTTTTTTAAGAGAAAGCTGAACCCCAAATGTTACCTCATGCCTAATGTCATAGAACTGTGCAATTGTGCATTGATACAGTGTTTATATTTCCAACCTATTATCCCTTTCAAAATCTGAGATGATGTAATTGAGCCTTTAAAAATGGGATAGAAGAGGAGAGACAATAAACCACATTCATTTTTACTTTTTAGAAATCAAGGCCAGTTTCCTCTTCTGCTTAGGATGTAGAAAGCTGAAAGTCAGTCTCATTTCCCACTAACCAACAGTAAGAAGAAAAGCCAAATAACTCATGAGATCATAACTCTTCTGACATCTATCAAAGAGGCGAGGTTGCAAGGCAACCAAATGAAGTACATTCCAAAGAGTGACAAGTCCCTCTGAGGACAGAAGAGACACACTCTTTTACCTTTAAAATCTTGGCACTAGTAAAAAGTGACAGCAATCCATTGTTAGGGGAGGGGCAGAATCATGGAGCCCTTGTGCGGGGCAGGAGTTGAGGATTTGCTGAGCAGAGGTTGAAACTAGGAAATACTCTGGATCCGCTGCACTACCCCTGAGGAGTTTGAAATCTGTGATGAGCTAAAAGGTGCCTAATGCATTGAACCCAGTTCAGCTAATGACTAGCTTGACTCTGCCTCCCACACTCACAGTTTGGTACTACTATAGATTTAAATTCAACAATATAAATAATTACATTAAGTATAAATACATTAAACTTCCACTATCAAAATTGGTAGCCACTAACCACATAAGGTTATCGATCACTCAACATGAGGCTCGTGTACCTGAGAAAGTAAGTTTTTAATTTTATTTAATTTTAATTACGTTAAAACTAAAAAGGTGTTATTTTCTTTTATTTTTCTATTGTTATATATTAAAATAATATTTTGAACACAATGGATTAAATAAACTGGATTAAATGTCATTAAAATTGATTTCACCATTTTGAAAAGTTTTTAACTTTTTCTACCAGAAAATTTAATATTACATATATGTTAACATTCTATTTTTATTAGGTAGTGCTGGTCTAAACACTTCAATTAAAAGGCAGAGCTTTTCCAGATTGGAATAAAGCAAGATCCAACTCTATGCAGTTCACAAGAAACCCATTTACCTACAAAGACATAGTAGATTGAAAGTAAAAAGATAAAACAAGTATATCATGACAATATAAAAGAAAACTGAAGTTTATATTATGATCAGGCAAAATAGACTTCAACACATGGCCTATTACTTTGGATAAAGAGGGACATTTCGTATGATATAAAGCCCAGCTTTAGGAAGACATAGTAATCCTAAAAGTGCTTGCACCTACAACATAACAACAGAGCTGCAAAATATGTAAAGCATAAACTAAGTGAAAGGAGAAATAAACAAATCCACAGACATAGATGGAAACTTCCCCACTCCTCTATCAAGCACTTTTAGAATGAGCACACAGAAAAGCAGTGAGGATATGGAACCCTTAAACAGTCAACTTGACCTAATGGACATATATATTAAAATTTCACCCAACAAGTACCCACAGTATATATAACAATATAGACCACATTTGGGACCATAAAACAAACCTCAGTAAGTTTGGAGTAACTGAAATCACACAAAGTATGTCCTCTGATCACAATAGCATTTACTTAAGAACCAATAAAAAGATCTCTGCAAAATCACCACATTTTTGGTCTTTCAGCAATGCACTTCCAAACCCACATGTCAAAGATGAAATTGCAAAGGGAAATAGAAAGTATTTTAAATAGAACCACTGCACATGCTAAAATTTCAATGAGATATTCCAGAAATCTTTTAATCAAATACTTATCAGATTTCTTTATGAGCCATTAGCTAACTATCTAATGAGGAGTAGCTGAGGGCATGCTAATGAATGTTGAGTCAGTAAATCACTATAGTTTTATTTTGTTTTGTGTTTTAGTCTTTTTCCCCCTGGTTCTTCCTCCTATTATTTTCTTAACTAAATTGAATTAATACACATTGATCACCTAGTAAGCATAAGGCTTATGCTAGATGCTTATGAAATTATGAAAATTAATAAGGTAAAGCTTCTGATTTCAAGGAGTTGTATTATAGGTACTATATACCTAAATCTGCTGCCTGGATATACTAACTCTCTATTTACCTTTTATGGAACTTATTTAAGGCAGTATTTTACCAGGCAAGTTCTTCCTTTGATTCAACCAAGTCTTACATTTGCTCATTATATCTATAAACATTGAAGGTCTCAGGTCTGTGCCTTTCCTAATATTTCGGACTCCATACAGATCTTGGGACTCTGCCAAGGGAAATTTCGATTAATGTTTTATAGACATGTTAAAAAAAATATGTCCTCTAGCTTGATTCGTAGTTCTTGCTTCTTGGTTTTTTTCTCCTTTGTCCCAATAGAAAATATCACTATGTCTGTTTTCTTAACTGTTGACAGGATGATCACATATAGCTGGTATTACAAAAATTGCAGCTGCTGAAAAATTTGCGCTGAAGAACAATGAGCAAAAATAACTTTGCTGAGCCGTTAAATTGCTCTAGTGATTAACTCTAACCATATTATAGATAACAGTGTTTCTTCCACACCTCAATGTATATAGTAGAATTGCATCCTACTTTGAGATTAGGTATTAAAGTCAGAGTAAAGTGAGCATCACATATAGTTAAAACCAATCCTAAAAAGTCCCTAATATCAGCATTAACTCTTTAGAACATGGGCTATGAAGGTTAAATGCCAAGGATGTTTTTTTCTTGGCATTTTTTTCTTGGGCACTGGGTGCCAAGGCTGTTATGAGGATGTGCTGAAGAATAATGCCGATAAATCATGATATCTTTTTCTCTCTCAGCTGAAAATACAAAATAGAATTTGGGCAGGCTAAATATGAGTATGAATTCATGTCTCAAAAATGAAACTGCTTAATATGAGAATATGTGTTATGGCAAAAATAACTTAATTAATATCATGCTATTAAGTAATAGAGAATTACATGGTCCAATCATGAATCTAAAATTGTCATTCAGTCTTAAAATACCTCATTAAAGTTGACTTTCTTTTAGTTTTAAACATTTTAAACAAAATGTAATAGTAAAATGTTATTAAACTTCAGCAAGAAATTGTATTAACATAAGGCAGAACTTTGTATGTGACTTGACCTCAAGGGGAATTTATGTCACTTGACTTCACTTGATCTTGCCATTCTGAGCTGATTTTTCTTTTAATCAGGATTTCATAAGACTACACGCAAAATAAGAAACACAAAGGACAATATTACACAGGATGCTTACTTGTTAACACAGTGATTGATCTGGATGGCTTGGTAACCACATGCCCATTTACCACCACCAGGGTAATTATATAATAAAGGCCATGATAATTGGCCTTAAAGATAACAGGAGGAGGCAAAGTGCTGTTGAATTGCTCAAATTCGAAGAAGTAATTTTTTGATTCACCAGTTATCTTCACAACATACACAGATGATTGACTCATGACATCTGAAGCTTCTAAAGAGACAACGATGCTATTATCATCTTGAACAGTTACATGGAATGTTGTAGCATTCTGTTTAAGAAAAGAGAAAACACAGAAATGAAGGTCAAATTCAAATCATTAGCAATACAATCATACTGAGATAATTTTTCCCAAACTAATGTTGTGGTAAGCATTACTTTGTAAAATTGAGTTATACTATATACAAGGAAAGCCAGAAAGAGAGATTAACTCTCTTGTGTCTCATGATTTTCTTAGGGTTTTACTTGGAGGATTCTTCTTCATTGAAAAGCTGCTTCCAGTTCATGGGTTGTGTCATATAATAAACATAAAATAACCATCATGGAAATTAGTAAATAATGAATGAATGAAAATCATCTCGGCATTCAGTTTCTAGAGAAGTCCTTGTCTTCAGCTCTGCTAGAGAAGCTATATGCTTTGAAGACACTATTTTACTTTGGAGGGAGAGGTGCTGTGGTAATCCTAGAAGAATTCTAGAAGATTGTTTCAAAGCAGTTATTTCCTCCCTCACTTCTCACCTGTAATCTCTGAAAAAATAAAAGCCAGCACTGAGAAACCTGTGGTAATCCTCTTCATTAATGGTTAGCCAGCCCTTAATAATAGAAGCTAAGAGAGCCTTTGAAGAAGGGACCAGACTGGAGATCTGCAGCATATATGGGAAATCAGCAGTTAGTGGACTGAAAATTTTGCTCCCAGTCTCCAGGTAAATGTTTATGGACAGTATTTGAAAAAGCATTTGTGTAGTTGGTTTAAATATTTCTCCTAATTTTTTCCCATGCTCCGCAGGCAGAATCAGTCCTTCTGCTCTCTGGTCGCATGTAAAACTTATATACTTTATACCATTTCCTACTTTGTTTTTAATTTGTCTTCTAGGTATACAGTAGCCTACACAAGTGATTTTATGACTCTGAACCTCAGGCTTCTATGAAAGTGGGACAGAAAAATTGCTGAAACTTACAAGGATCCAGATGCTAAGCCAGGCAGTCTATAAATAACAATCATCTCATTTAATATCCAAATGACTTCATGAGACGGTATTATTTTCTTTTTAAAATTTTATTATTATTTCTTATTGTATTTTTTCTATTACCATTTATCTCCCTAATGTCCCCTCCCCCTTCTGCAGTCACCACACTGTTGTCCATGTCCATGAGTCCACACATGTCAGCAGACAAATCAAGCACACAATACCTATCACCACCCTAAAGAAGACTACGTAGACCTAAAATGTATGAATTTTTTCTTATTTATTTATTTATTTGTTTGTTTATTTATTTATTTATTTATAGAAACCTAGTTTTTGAGGCCCTAGGACTTGGAAAGAATATCTCGCCCTTAACAGCTTAATGCTGTGTTAACATTTAATAGACTTAGTTGTGTCCAGGTTGTTCTAAACACACTAGACCCTCAGTCCTCTAAGGACAGAGACTGCCTTACTTCTAGCTGCATATCCAGCTCTAGGACCAATGGCTGGCATCTGCTAGGTTTTGCATTATACCTGGGAGGTTCCTGGCCAGTTTTCAGACCAAGAATACTTTGGCGACCAAACATAAAATGTGACCCATTCGATACAGGTATGCACTGCATGAAGATGTTTCGGTCGACAGCAGACCGCATATGTGACGGTGGTCCCATAACATCCTAATGTAACCGAAAGCCTCCTATAGCCTAGCGTGTGTTGTCATTGTGATGCTGTGGTCTTTTTACTGTTATATTTCACAACGCATTGCTCATGCATTTGTGGTGATGTTGATGTACACAGACCTACTACTGTACTGCCACTTTATGAAAGTATAGCACATAATACTTGATAATAAGCAACTATGTTACTAATTTATGTATTTATCATAGTATGCATTTTATCATTATTTTAGAGTGTATTCTTTCTATGTATGAACAAGTTTGCTGCAAAGCAGTGTGCCGTGTAACACCAGCAGCAGCCTCATACGTGGGCTTGATTCAACCTTCTATTGTTTTGTACAGTAACATACACCATACAGGCTGGCAGCCCAGGAGCAATAGGCCTAGGTGTGTCATACAGGCTAGGCCATCAGGGGTTGCACGAGGGCTCTCTATGATGCTGGAGCAGCAACAAAATGACCCGAGGACGTTTATTTCTCGGAACATATCCTGATAGTTAAGTGCGTGACTCCATCGCCAGTGGACCTGGGTGGAGCTGGGAGGCTAAACCGAGTGCTGAATATGCAATAGTATTGAAGTCTGGATTTTATTCATTATTTATTATAGGAGCTGAGGCACTAACTCAGAAAACGGTACATTTACAAACATCATATTTATTAAGAATTTTTCACTCTATGTTTTAACAGTCAATATCTGAAAGTTTTATGATGATGAAAAGAATAAATTCAATTTTGTAAAGTGTTTAAGAAAAATATGTCTGTTGTGTCATGATGCTTCATAGATAGTGAATTTTCCCGAGTAAGGAGTTAATCTTTCGAAATCTAAGGGTGTCTTTGGGGATGATTGTATCAGCCATGAAAATAAGCACTGGCTATGTGCTCCCAGGTTGCTAAAAATAAATCAGGGTGGGCTAATCAGATTCAGTCAGTGGGACTAATGAGAAGAAAGCAATAGGCCAAGTTAGATCTAGGCAGTGAGCCTGAAAGAAATGTCATCATGATATTTCTTCTCTGTCCTCTTTGCTTCAGCTTTTGCAAGAATCGTTATTCAGGAGAAAATTCTAAATATATGCTGCAGGCATGTAGCCTCTGCTGAGGAGTAGAGAAAGGAGGAAGAGCCCAAAGTGACAGCAATGGATCTGACAAAGTTAAACGCGACCAACAATGACATATTTGGTGGATAGAAAAATATTTAAAACTTTTTTTTTCTGGGATGGGGTAATAATATTGCTTGACTCTGCAGAGAAAGTATTTTCACTAAAATTTCCTTTGCATAACAAACCTTAATGCAGAAATTTCTCTGGTCCAATGCCCTCATTTCACACTTGAGAGAACAGTGGTGTGAACTGATGTAGGACAAGGCCCAGGATCCACGTGCCTTTGTGATAGCAGGAATGATTCCTGCGCTAGAGGTAAGCTGCTTGGGACAGTGAAAAGGGCCTGGGTGCTCTGCTGCAGCGAGGACGGAGGAGCCCAGGAGCCTGTTACCTGTTCCATAGCCAGCCCCAGGGGTGACAGAACACACTAGAGACAGAGCGGGCAGCGCTAAAGAGGAGAAAAGCAGGGGATGAGTCCCTAGGGTGTGGGACAAGGAGAAGGACTGGCCACGTGGATACAGAAATACACACAGTCAGAAACCCTAGGAAGTCCTCCAACATCCTGACAAATGCAACAACTGTTATCTATTGATTCCCTAATCTGGACCAATCTTCAGGAATAACAGTCTTCAGAAATAAGTGTTATTCTCCCCATTGTACTGAGAGGGGTTAAATAATTCACTTAACAGCACAGCGAGCCTGAGTTTCCATTCCTTTTCTTCAGTCTATTACCTGTGAGAGTTTGTGAAAGCCCAAGGACCTCTTAACTTCATCTTAATTTATGAAATAGTAGTAATTCCTATAACTCATGGGATTTTTGTAAAGATTAAGTGGCTTTTATAAAAATGATAACAGTATGAACTTAATACTTATTAGTTGTATTTCAGAGGTCATTGTGTTTTAGTTAAATCTCAAATCACTCAATGAACTTTTAATTATAGGGGTTCTATCAACTTTCATTTAACTAACTTCAAAACGCTATAAAATTCTGTAATTACGTTCTCTGTTTATTCACACGGCATTGGAGAGCTATCCATTTGTTAATTCACAACAAACAAACATTAGCTAAGTGTCAACTTGGCGGGAGGTACCGCTCTCAGTGTTGAGGACAGGCAGATGAGTAAGACAGGGTTCTTAGACTCCAGGAGCTCAGGCTCTGGTAAGAAAGGCACATTCAAATGCATAATTTTAACACAATCTGAGTGTTACTAGCTACAGGCTTTGAAAAACTGTGCAGTTAATCCTTGTTTTGTCTGCCTGTCTGGAATCCCTTCTAAAATTGTACCCTCTTCTTTAGGAGCCCTGCTTCTTTCTTACTCTAAAGCCAATAAGGGGTCCTCATGGGGGCCGCTAATTCTGATACCGCACTCCCAGGTCAGAGTGGAAGGCACACTGACTCAGTTTGGTGACCCATTGTCCCCAGTCCCCTCTCCATGGGATGTGTACAGGGGGACCATGCCTACCAACTAGAATGCGTGCTCTGCAATTTTATGAGCGGAATTAGTAGGTAGGAGCTTTCTTCTCTAGTTTCAAGTGTGTATGGATGCAAAGCTGGAGAAGTCAGTGTCTGTAATTTCTGCCCCATGAAGACAGCTGCCTGGGGGAGAAGCCTTGGTCTCAGTCACCCTAAGGCCCAGGCACTGCACCATGTGGGGACATGAGTGAATAAATCTCAGTTCATGGTTTAAGTTTTGAAAGGTGGACTTCCAGAATTTGCAGCCCAATGTGCTGGTCGGGACAAGAGAATTTTCGAGTGATGTAGACGTAAAGGGAAAGAAGTAATTAATTCTGCTTCTGCAGATGGGTGGGAGAGAAGGTGTTGGAGTAGAACTAATGTTTGAAAGGTACCCGGGAGTTTCCCAGGGGAACAACAGTCAGAAAAGTCATCTGGAGAAGGTGGAAGAGACCCCATGGTCCGCTGGAGTGGCTGGATGGTGGGAGGATGCTCAGGGGAGAGGGCTGATAGCCCCATCCACGAAGGACCTAGTTAAGAAATTTGGATGTTGTTTAGGTCGAAAGAAATTACGAACATTTCAATGCAGAAAAGTAACATGATTAGATAGATCACAGTTTAGAAAGACCAACATAGTTAGGATTATGGGCCAGTACTAGTCAGGAATTGGTGGACTGGGCCCATTGAAAGCCAGTAGACAGGAGGCTTTTGCAACAGTTAGGTAACACACAAGAACTCAAGCAAGAGCTGGCTGCACCAAATCTGCCCGTGTGCCTCTCGAACATTATCAGTGCTCCAGTTGGCAGCCCAATCAATGGTTAGCCTTATTAGAGGGTATTTTAGAAGGAACACTTAGAAAATTCTGCTGGGCTAAGGTTACCACATAAGAAGTAATGGGATGCTCAGTTCTTTTAAACAGTAATATTAACGATGTCCGGTGCTTACACAGCACTTACAGATGCCCTTGATCCTCTGCAGACATTATGTAATTCATCCACTTAGCTTCCTGTCTACCTCCTGGGAAGACTTTTCAGCAAGATACCTGTTCTTTTCATTTCCTTCAGGAAGATCAAAGCCCCAGAGCTGTCCTGCCAAAGCAGGGCTTCCCCTGACACTTTCTAAGAATTATTCACAACTTTCTTTCAAAAATTATCAGAGCGGAATTTGGATGTTGACCCAAAAGGCTAGGACTGGCTCCCCCAATCTTCCATTATTCATGCAATCATTCTTCAGATATGTCGTGAGCAACAGCTGTGTCAGGAGCTTCGCAGGACACTGGGGAGGCACTCTATTTGGGAGGGAAGAGAAAGACAGGTCTAATGTGACTTTGTCCTTCCTAGAATTGTGTCTGATCAATAATAATAGCAATGATGTTAATAAGAGTGATAATGATAACATAATAAAAACCATTAGCTTATGTAGTGCTTATTATGTGCTGCCAGGAACTGCTCTAAACCTCAGACACCAGGCCCTTGCTAAATAAATATATTTATAATCTTCCATGTAATAACAGGCTTCTTACGTGTGTCCTAAATGTATCTTTTCGGGTAGAGTATGTCAGTCCTCTCTCCATGCCTGAGTCCACATTCACATCAGCCCTGCCTTTCATGTTTCACATGCTCAGATACAGTCATTCCTGACTTTACCATTTCATAATGCAGAGCCCTTATTTCTAATGCCTCTCATTTGGTAAAGGGGTCCAAACTCAAATGTAAGCAGGTAATATAAATATAAGATGCAGTCAAGTATAAGAGGATTGAATGATGGGCTATTTAGAAAACAGGAGGACACCTGGGTTGTCTAAAAGCATCATGAAAAAGCATAATTACAACAAAATAAAGCTATACTGGCCAAAGAAAAACATATATAGGCCAGTCTCAGCCCATAGGCTGTCACATTACAACTCTTGAATTTGTTGCATTGTCATTTCCCTGATCAAATAGCTCAACTTAGGACCTTCAGCTTCCGATGCTACTCTACTTGTTCTGCTCAGCTAGAGTGCAGAATAACTAAATTTAGCTACCCGTTAAGCATAATTTAAAGTAAATACAAATGACGTTTCCTAATCAAGTTGCCATATGTGTGTGTAAAATGTGTATATATATGTGTGTGTGTATGTATATATATAAGTATATATACATACACTCACATATACATATGCAGTAATTATTTTTAGATTTCCAATATGGACTTGGGGCGGAAGCTCTGCAGAACTCTTAATTTTGAAGGTAAAACAAAATATGCTTGAGGAAAGAATTTAACCTGGCATTTCTAATTGGAAAGGAACTGCTATGACAAAGAGATGTGCCAAGATATTATGTGATGTATAAGATAATGTTATTAACTGTAGACAACATTTCATATTTTATAAAGCATTTTCAAATACATTTTCTCATTTGATCCTCAAAACATGCTATTAAGTTATTATTTCACTTACCAGATGAAAACACTGAGGCACAAAGAAATTAAATGGGTTTCTCAAGAGGAGCTGGAACTCAAGGCAATTCTTTAACTACACATTTTATGACTCTGATGCAGTCTGTAGGATCCTGGAGCCAAAAGGATTTGCCAAATGCTACCTTTTATATCTGTACTTAACTGATGGCGTGCTCCCTCAGCACACACCATGGCTTAGTCCTTTAGAATGTGATTGATAGATCCTCAGAAACTGTGGTATCATGAAAAAGGCAATTTTGGAGAAAAAAATAAATTTGGGAGATAGCCAAACCTGGGTTCAAATCCCACAAAAGGGATAGTCTGTCATTGTAATTCCTTGAGCCTCCGTGGCTTGAGATAAACTATGGAAATACTAAAACCCTTTATGATGAGGTTTGTGTGGAAAAACAAAGATTACACGTATATTCCTAGCCCAACCGCTGATATCCAGTAGATCCTCCAAAAACGATGGCTAATTTTTGCTACAGAACTTATAGTCTATGGTTTCTCAGTGATTTTCTTTGGAAGATGTACATTTTGGAAGTTCTATCTTTTTAGGTCACTAATCCCGTGATTCATATATTGTTCAATAACCATTCTGACTTTCCGTTTATTCAACATCAGTATTACCCTTTTTGGGGCACTATAAACAAGAGAAGGCAGTATTTCTTTTTCTATTATGCCTGTGTCTGAACACCTGAGCTAACCTGTTTGACTAAAGGTTGCCATAGGAACAGCATCTAGGACCTACTGTGCTGAGAAGTTTAGGGGCCTGAGACACTGTGGGCTGATGATGACTGACTTGAGAGGAGGTAGGTCCACCACCTAGAAAGCCACAAAATACATTTGTTCTCCAGTTTAATGATCTGGCAAATTCTAAAAATACACAACATTTTTCTGGCTTAACGTGTTGTGAAAAATAAGTTCCTGACAGGTTAATTCTGCCTGTGGACCAAGTATTATTTTCACAAAATGAAGTACTGACAAACAAAATTTAGCTTAATTTTTTTTATTTTCTGTCCTCTTTTCTATACTTTTCCATATTTATCATTTTAAAATGGTTTTACCTCAGAAAGATGCTTATAAATATGTAGCTGTCCGACTTAGTGAAAGATACCAGGAAAGGAGAAGGTGCTAATCACTTATTCTAGGATGGATGAGTTCAGTCAAATCTCCCCAAAGGCATGAAGCGTCTCTCCAACTGTGACAGCACTTAATTAAATGCTGATGATAGCTAACAAAGAGTGCAGTCTACGTACCAAACATGTAGTCAACAACATATTTACATATGCCCCTTGTGACCTCTTGTAAGCCCTGTGCTTTAACTCCCCGTCTTGTTGAGTTGTTAGCATCATCAACAATAACACTGTCAGAACTTTAAATCTAATAGTTTCTTGTGTCTGCCACCATTGCTGGGATTTTATGGTTTCCCTAGAAGGCTGATCCTTTCTTGCCAGATAAATCAAAGCCCAGACATTAAAGGAGGTGAAGTGCAATGCATTATATACATGCTTTGCTCCATGTTTACCTTCAAGCATTCTTAACTCAGTGCCTACTGTACATCTGGTGCTAAGGATATGATAGTTAAGAAAAAAAGTTGGTCCCTGTCCCAGTGGTATGTGTAGTCTGCAAGAAAAGAGAGGAGATACACCATTTTAAATAATTAAGTAATTATGAGTGAAAAAGCATTGTTAAGAAGTGCATGATGATAATAGGAGACCTAATGGGAGGACCTAACCTAGAGTAAGTAAGAGTCTACACACAGGTAAGTATGGGTTTGGTGATGAATTGGAGGAAGGACAGGATGTATGAAGAACATTGTATATGAAGACCTTGGGGCTGGAGAAAGCATAATGATGTGTTTGAGAAACCAGAATAACACCAGAATGGCCAAGAGTGGAGATGAGATCATGGGATACTTCGTAAGTCCTTCCAAAAAAGTTGAGGCTTATTGTTAAAAATTGAGGCTATAATCTGTGGGAGGCCAGTTATGAGTTATTAAGCAGGGGAGTGAAACGATCAGATTTACATTCTGTAACAGAATTAAAAATTATTATGTTAACTGTTGACTCCCAAATTCCTATTGGGGGTAACTTTTAAGTAAAAAAAAAAAAATGATAATGAACCACTTGGGATAGACGTAAACACTGACAATGTGAGCAGAGGGATCTAGGCAAACAAAAAAAAAAAAACCCCAGCCAAATTAGTATTCAAATTTCAAAGAGAAAAATGCTTTATTCCAGAGAGTAAGGGGGAGAGGAGAGAGGGAGCAGGCTAGAAAACACATGGAGAGAAGAGCCAGTAAAATTGTGCGACGCTGGCACACAGAAGGGACAATCAGCTGATGGAAATATCCAGATGGTGAGGTGGCCAAAGAACATTTAGAGCTAGAAATGGCTAATGCACCATTTGAAGTGCATTTTCAGTAGGAAACACATCTCCAAAATCCCGATCTTCACAAATGCTTGCTCCACTCACAAATGCTCTGTGTGAGTGGAATACTTGTGGGATTTGCTGAAGGGACTGAGTTTCATATCCATGTGTTAGGGCATAGAAGCTATTTGTGGAATTTGGAGCCTGAGGGAAGAGGAAATTGTGAGAGTGAAAACACCCCCCAAATTGACAAAAATCCAAAGAGGATTTGGACTTCCATGAGAGGTGGAAAGGGATTTAAAGCTAACTTCATTCAGGTCTCAAGGGGGCAGGAAGATCAAAGAGCTGGTGAGGATAGGCAGAAGTAGGTGTGACTGAAGCATTCTAGGAGAGAAAGGATGGTGGCTAAGACCAGGTGTCAGGAGAAATTTACAGGGTATATTCCTGTAAATTTAGTGACTTGAGATTTGATTGGTTGCGGTGTTGATTTTGTACGTACACACTTATCATCACTGTTCTCATCACCAGCTACATATATAGAAAAGACAGCAGGTGAGCAGATATTAACAGGACAGGAGTAAGGGTGATGTGTATCCTTACTTTGTTACATGAATGTCTCTTTAAGATCAGTCATCTTCATTACATCAAAGTTACAGGATATTCGGGTGTAGTGGGAAAAAATAGTGATTTAAAGCAAATAGAGCTGAATATGAATATCGGTTCCATCACTTACAGACTACCACTGAGAGCCCTCTCTGAACCTTAGTTTCTTCATCTATAAAATGGGAAAAGAATGCCTACCTTACAAGGTTATTATAAGATTAAAATGACCAAAAAAATATAATTAATATACATGCTTTATTTTATGCTTCGCACATACTAAGCTTAATTTTGATGTTTAAAAAAGTAGAAATTACACTTAATAATCTGGCTAAGGAAGATCTTGTTAGCTGCATTGCAAAGTTTCTGAATATCATAAAAAACCTAACAGACAATAAAAGAAATTAAATTTTCACTTGTATACAAACCCTCAACATCATAACAAATCTCTAAAATAATAACATGCAGGTTTTCAATATGTGCCTTCAGGAATGGTGGTAGCTCTGATCTGTTGTTACCTGAACTAGTTAGAAATATAATTCAATTGGAAATATTACTTTTCATTGTCTTATTGAAATAATTTCTAAAGTAGCCTAACTTTCTTATTTTTCCCTCCTTCAAAATACTGAATTATGAAGAATAACAGAATTATGAAGTTACAGGTTCTTGGTTAAACAATAAAAGTATGAGAACAGGATTTTTAAGAATAAAAAGCATAAAACTTAGGGTAAATTTTTTTTTGCTTATTAAGTTGTTGAACATAGACAAGTATATAGCCTCACTGAGATAGTTTTCTCATCCGTAAAATGGGATTGACACATTTGCAACCACACTTTTGTGATAACTATACTGGATATTGTCTGTAAACTACCTAGCACAGCTGGGTGCATTCTAAGTGCCCAATCGAAACATGATTCTGATCCTGTGACTGTTCTGGGTTTAAGAACTTGAGGGGGAAATCACTGACATTGTTATTCATTGTCAAATAAAAACCAGATTTAGAGAAATAGGAGGGTTTTTGACACTCAAAATTTTCCTCCATCTTACCCCAATAACCATCCCCCCTTACCTGCCACTACATCTCTATCATGAACTGCATGAACCCCTCAAACTAGTCAAATTGTCCACCCCATATGCTCCAGTGCTCCTCTGCTCTATGGTGCTGTTTATGTATTTCTTCTGCTTGAAATATCCCTCCCCCAATTTCAAATATCCATTCTATATCTGTCACTGCATCCCTATCAAATGCCACCTTCTTTGAGAAGCCTTTATGAGCACCCCAGAAAGAATCAGTCTCCTGCAATCCCACAGCCGTCTAGCTAAATCTCTCCCAGGACACATCGCTGTGCATGGGATCACACAAACCTAGGAACAGGCAGATTGCTCTTCAAGTAAGAGGTGGAAATAATTTTAAATGGCTCTTCACTCTTAACAAGATCCTGCTTTCCTCACATCAAGTATTTATAACATCTATTTAAAGCATTTGAAGTTAACATTTTGCATATGCATCTTCATTTGACAATGTTAACTTTAAATCATCACCATTTCTTGCTTTCCACAGCATGAGTGATATGTTCAGCCAGAACAGATACCATTTTGAATCATAAGAAGGCCAGAGCAACAATCTGATATTTATGTTTTATAAATGAAGCTCAAAAATGTCTTTGTCTTTGGGAACAGCTGTAAAAAGACAGAATGCAATTTACTGCCCCAAGTGAAAGGATCCCATTCTTTGGGAAGGGATGGCATTTCTATAAATCAGGCTGTGGTATTTGGTAAGGAAGGATCATTACTTTTACTTGACATACTGCCCTTATTGTTAATTGGCATTTCATCATTAAATATTTGCCCATTGCCTTGTACAAGATGCTTTTTTAAAAGGTGAAAAATAGAAAAGTTTGCATCATTGAAATAATTTTAAAAAGTGAATTTTACCAGTATAAAACCCTGATGATATAGAATCTAACTGCAATGGTGAAAATTTTTCATGGGACTCTTTACAGAAATGTTTACATTTCTTTCCATACCTTTGTCTATTATTTTAAAGTTTCTGTTCTTAAAGGCAGCAGCTGTTCTCAGTGGCCTGACACAACTACCTTATGCCAATCTGCAGATGTAGACTGTATGCCAATCTGCAACAGTCTACACTGTTTACATTAAATGATCTTTACTTATAAAGTTTTTATTTAATTCATATAAAAATTAAGTCACGGTATGCAGTACTTTTGCCAGTGTGAAACTGGTGTGAAATCCATATGACTTTTTAAAACCGATGTCAATGTGCTTTAAGCTCTGAAACGTGCCTTTCCTATCTTCAATGCCCCAAAATACAATACTTAAAATCAACATTAATTTTCTATTTGCTGCCTACTCTATTTCTATTTTCTCCTCTCCGAATAGGATTAAATTTCTCTCTTCCTATTTACCTCTTTTTTCCCTTCTCTTTGTGTTACTTCTCATAGCTTTCTTTGTGCTATGTTTGGTTAGTTTTATGTTTAGATTTCCTGACATATTTTAACCTCCTAAGGACAGACAACCAGATCTCATTTATTATCTATCATAGACTCTAACAGGGGTGTCTAACCTTTTGGTGTCTCGGGGCCACCCTGGAAGAATAAGAGTTGTCTTGGGCCACACATTAAATATACAAACACTAACAAAAACTTAACAAAAAAAGAAAAGGTTTTAAGTAAATTTACAATTTTGTGTTGGGCCTCATTCACAGCCATCCTGGGCTGCATGTGGGCTGAGCACCATGGGTTGGGCACCACTGCTTAGAGATTTGTCATGAATGAGGAAAAAAGACTTTCACTGTATTTAATTAGCCTCATAGTTCTCCGTGCAGAGCTGAGCACATAGAGATGGGCAGAGAAGTGAATAAGCAGGTTGGATATCTCTGTGAGTCTAACACAATACATTGCTATTTTTAACTTAATAAATATTTGTAAATGCAAACCCATATATCCATTTGTCTACCAACCCACATCTGTACCTTACATTCATCAAGACTTTAACTACATATTCTTACTGTGTGTCAAACCTATGATCATGTTTCAGAGTTTTTATTATTATAGCATAGTTCCTGGATTTTTAGGACAAAGCCATATCGCTGTTCTGTAGAAATAAAAGAATACTTGGCCAAACAAAGAGAGATATCGGGGAGAGGCAAGGAGGTCAGTGTGTAGAGAGAAGGAATTGGATGAAGAGGCACAACTAAAAGAATTGTAAAGAAAAAATGAGTGGCAGTTAAAGAAGAAAATGTATAAGCTGGGAACAAGAGTTATAGTGAACAATAAAACATGACAGAATAAGACTGACATTTTGTATCTTTGCTGTTCATGACTCTGCCTGTTATTATTTAATACCTGACAGAGAAGAAAATCAGGTTAAATTTTGAGTAGTATCTCCATTGTTTCCTTATCCACAATCCACCTTCCTTTTTACTCCTATGACTATGTTATAATTTGTTTCTGATTTGCAGAGGATACATTCTTAAAGACTCATAGGTAAACCATTAATAAATCATATGTTACTATGGGAACTAAAAGAGATTTAATCATCTAACTGCCCGTGCAGAAGCCTTTCATCTACTTGACTAAGAGGGTGCTGTGGAGATTCAAATAACAGGTGGAAGATTAAACCTCAGGACCTCTTTCCATTCATAACTTTGAAGAGCTATGAATTAATAAAAGCTGAACCTATGAGTAATTTCTAAGAATATTAAGAGATGCATGCCAGATATCCTTTTAGGTCATAAGTATCCAGGATCTATTTTCTTCAAAATGACAATTTCTCCCAAGCCTTTTCCATTAGCTTAAGCTTCAAGGAAACAAATCATAGAACATTTACTGGAAGAATTTAATAATGTTTTATGATAATTCAATACAATATTTTCTGAATCTATTGGTACATAATTTATAATAAATATGATTAATTATATATATTTAGTACACAACGATATGATTCTGTTTCATTGGAATAAGAAATACTATTAACCTGATACTTATTTAGTTGATTAATGAGTCTACTTTGTGTATTCTCTTTAGCATTTAAAGTGAGAAAAAGATGTTTTGTTCTCAGGTAATTATAATTAAGCTCATACTAACTGCTATAATTAAAGAAAAGAGTAATAGCAAAACAGTAATAGCCAGCATATATTAAATGTCTGATATATTCCAGGGCTTGTTCTTCCCTGTATTTTAGAATAATTATGCCTAACCCTTAAAAATATTTAGAGTTTATTATTATAACTTTACAAATAACTAGGAACTAGAAGAGTAGGAATTCAGATAGAAGTAATTCAAGCAACAATATGTTTTTTGCTTTTTATTTTATTTATTTTGTATTAAAATTTTTCCAAATCACACTTTACATTCAATATAATTTTGTATTCACAAATATAGCATAGTGGTTAGCTGGACTGCATGGTGGTCAGACAATCATATACTTTACAAAGTGTCATGCTATAATTTGTAGTGCTTACTTGGTGTCAGCTACAAGAGCACGACTGTGAGCAAGGGAGACTGGTTTCAGCGCTCAGGGAGATCAATTCTAAATGAGCAATAACACTGAGAAGCATCAGTTATTACGACAGGAAGCACAAAGTACTCTGGTAGCAAGAACATTTTACCTAGTGATGGTGGAGTTGATGTTTGAAAGGTTAGCCAGACTGAGCTGGCAAAGAGACTGCAGTGTGGGGGATGTTTCAGGCAAGAGAGACAGGGAGCTGCTGTGCATTCATGGACAGAGGAGAGCAGAGATCCTGCAAGACCAGGAAGGGTCTTGAAGGTCATGCCCAGGTGACTGGGCATGACTTTGGGGCAGCTGCAGCATTCTAAGAATGATGACCATGATTAGATTTTCTTTTGAGAACAAAAGAGCAAGTGGTAGTATGGAGGCCTGATTGGGGGAGGGCAAAACGAAGCTGGTGATCAATTAGAAGACCAGAGCAATGAGTGAAGCAGGACGTAACCGGACTTCCCAGTGGCTTTGGAGATGAGGGGGAGAATGAGCGATCATTAAGGAAGTATTAGTAGAATCGAAACAAGTGCTCAGAGTGGGAAGGAGCCTTGGAGATTATGTTATCCAAACTTCTTAATACAGATGCAGAAACCCAAGGCCCCATGGTGGGAAGGCGCCTGCCTAAAGGTATCTGGCTGGTTAGGAGAAGTTATTAAATGCAGGTCTTCTTGAACCCATTCCAGGGGTGTATCCATTGCAATGTTATGCCCTTCCAAAACCTGCCAAATCAGTTTTTGTTTGTTTTTGTCATCTGGTGATAAGAAAAAGAAACCGGAAAGGGCAACTTGGACTGTTCTTTCCAAACTTGCTGGCACAAGAGAGTGCTTTCCTTCAACACCCGCCACCGGTGCAATGAGATGAGTCTTCTCTTACTTTGCCTTTGGACCCCAGGGAAGAATGAGAGAAAGGACTACCTGATTCTCCCATTATTTTAGCTATTATAGCAGCTGCTGCTTTGAGTACCTCTTTTCCCCCAATCTCTTTGGTGAGCAGGGCAAGGGACTAAATGGTTTTAAAAGGTATGTTTTTCCATTTCTCCTTCTTCTAATAATTCCCTTCACCCTGACCAGGAGATTTTACTTACAGGCATGTGGGCATATTAGTAGAATTTTAACTTCAACATAAAACATATAATTTTAAATATAAACTCAAAACTTCAAAGGAAAGGTTTGGGGCTGTTTATTCAATTTTAAGTGAAAGAAGTGCACTGCTATATGCAGTGTTCTAAGCAGAGTAATATCATTCATATTAAAGAGGCATTAGAGTACTAAGAACTTCGCTTTTTAAAAACCTATGCATTTAGTACTTTTTATTAATATGCTACAAATTCTACTTTCCAGATATCAATTTCATAAATGCCCTCTGTCCCAGAACAAATAAATTAATCTAAATTGGATTTGGCTGCTATGTTTCAGTTGAGCTGTTTCTGTCCTTCCTGTTTTGACATTTGGTTGAGTTTTGTCCCAGACATATCAAAGGCCTGCCCTAAGGTGATAAGGATTAATTAATAAAGATAACTTATGATCCAAAAACCAACAGAGATTTGCAGAACTGTTGTTCATGCCAATTTGCATTGGTTCATTTAATGAAGCACTTTTGTTTTTCTAAATGAAGATGCAAATGTTTAGTTTGCAAAATAGAGAAAAGTAATGGTTGTTTATGTGTAATGGGCACATGATTAATTGCCAGTTAAAAAGGGGAAAGAGGATATATTACTTAGATATAACTCCTTGTAATGCTGGCTTAAGCCAGATGAAATTGCTGATCGTTAAACAAATTCACCTTTAGAACTAAATACTTTGAAAATAAAAACCAAATAACATCAGCCCTTCCATTTCTATACAATAAATGCTTGTTATGTATCTACATTGTGTCATGTCCTAAGGCTGTGTACTTTATTTATGGGGGTTCCATCTCGCCACTTATCAAAACATACAGAAATACAGTGATAGGTCTTGAATTAAAATATAAAAATGTTGAATAAGTGACCAATTTAACAATAATAATCCATTTCCATGAGCACTGATATTTTAATAAAAGAAATACATGATCATGGTACAAAAATTAGGGTGTATTGATGAGAAAATGTTAAAAACAAAGGAAAACTATCCCTCATGAATCCATCACCCAGAAGTAACCATTGTCATACTTCCTGACTCTTTGACCACATTATTTTTAATAACAATGAGGTCATACTTCTTTCTAACTGTCATGCTTCTTTGCTTTTCTGAATTAGTATATGGGAAGAAAGATCTCTGCACACCCATAAATATTCTCTGCTTATATTAATTTAAAATGACTGTATAGTACTCCACTTTTGTATACTTGAAACTTTAGAGGGTTTACCACTTACAGAGCCCACAATAAGATAAGCAGTCCCATGCTTCTCAATTATTACCACTCTGAAAGTGCTCTGCGGCACAATGCCAGCCTGAAAACTGTTTATTAATCATATGTGACAAATTAAACACATCGATTAAGGGTAAGCATTGAAATCATTTATAACAATTTGTCACAGTATGCTATGTCTGTTGTCATGTGATAATCATAAACAAATTGGGGCCTGAATTTTATATGCCTGCTTTAACTTAATTTGATTTTTCATACACTGATTTTTGATGAAAGTATTGGTCCATATAGATTGGGGGTGGGATGGGGTGGAGGTTGCACCTTTAGTGCAGATAGTTCAAAAAGAGAAACCAATCTAGCTAATAGGGCTAGAACTTCGAGGCCCAGAAACCAGAGTCTGAGCCAATGACTGGCTGATAGGAGTGCTTTTTAATACCACAACTAAAATTTGGTTGGGGGGGGTGGGGCACTTGGGGAGATGGGCTCTGCTGTCCATGGTGCTGACCTTCATTCCTCTGGAGGGCATGCCTGTTTCTTCTGATCGTGGATACCCAGTTACTCCAGACCAATCTTTTTCAAAAATTCTGAATCGGGAGAGAGAAGACATACTGACAAAATAGAAGTGAGGGCTATTGGTAAAAGAACACTGATAGAGGTAAAGAGGCGTTTTACAGAGAGATTGCCAAGAAGAAAAATAGATGCTTGCTAATTCATTTACTGAAAAACAGTCAACCTTAGCCCAAATGCCAAAAGAACAACAGATTTATATCCCATGCAGTGTGAAGCTGCATTGGGATTGACATTAATAAATAAGTTCTTTTTGAAAGAATGGCAGAAATACTAACCGAGTGAGACTGCATGACCTGTATATCATGTCAGTTCAGTTACACAAAAATACTTACAGGTTTCCTTTGCTTTGGTTTTCAACATAGATGAAAATTGCATTTTGAAAAACAATCCCCAATTATATAAAACCATGGCTCATGTTTTCTGATATAAGTCATTATTTGAATGGCATATTTCATGTACTTTTGAGAGCTATGTCATATTTTTTATCATTACAATTACTCTTATCCTTCGATAGTTGGGAAGGTCTATTACCCCATATCAGGTTCCCGTCTACCTGTTATGGTTATGGGATATACTCCATGTATTATAGTGACTGAAAAAGCTGAAGAGAGTGTCTCTGCTTATGGAAGCTATGTTAGAAACCAGGGACCCTGCATCTTCAGGAGCTATACACAAAAAGAGGCTCTTGAGAGGAGAGGGTGAGAGCTAGGGCTGTTCCACACACAGCTGCCAATGCTGCTGTGCAATACTCCCATTCTTTTGAAACTGACTGGCTGTGTCTATACTTCCTGTAATGTAAAAGGACAAAATTACAGATACACAGAATTTACTTAATCAAACTCTTATTTTTCTTTATTGAGGTTGTTTCACATTTTCACTGCAATAATTAGTGATAGCACTGAACATGCCTTTAGCTATATCTTTGCACACATTCAATGGTTCTTTTAAATTTCAGAGAATTTCCTGACATTCACTTGGTTGAAATTTTAGAAATTGTTGAGAGAGATCAAACCAGTTTTGGCAGCTTGTCAGAATGCTACTATAAATTAAGTGTGTTTTATTAATCATAATAGCACCTCCAAAAGTTAGAAAAAATCCCCATGTCTGTATGTGTGAGTAATACTTTTTATATGTCCGTGGAAAATGCCTGATGCTCAAATGGATTTGCAGAGCCCTGGCAAAAGCATTAGGTTTTCTCATTTTCTCCAGGGAATATTGATCTTTGCAACTTTACCATTCACCCTGAAAGAAAGCACAGTACATACTTGCCCTCGGTTTCTTTATTTATATGTTACATGCCACCAAAATTAATTTCCTTTTAGTGTTACTTTTTTGCTTGTGAATCAATACCAAAATGCTGAATAAAGACCTACATGTATTTTGAAATATGATGTGAAATGAGAATTTAATGCATTTGAACATAAGGTATTTCATCTGGGTCTATATTTGTTTTTACATTGTAAAGCAATAATTTTTAAATTGCAGAAAGTGGTCTAGCAGCTGTGCTAATATTTGATGGGGTTTATAAAAGAAGTAAAGGAAATAATCCTGTGAGGGACACTTTGCTGGACTACTCATTGTCCAAGAAGCACTGCTTATGCCCACTGGGTAAACAGAAGGAACCGCGATTCAGGGACTTGCATGGGATTCAGTGGCTGCCCTGTGACTCAGAGACCAGGTATATAATTAGCAGATGGACAGAGACTTTTGGAAAATTTTTGAAACTTAAGATACCAGATAATATTTGGTTTTGAAAAAAGAAAAAAGGAAGTTGCTGAGCTCGAGATCACACTGAACATTAATGTAAATGAACTAAAGATGCTTGAGTGGTGACAGAATATTAGCTAACCCTTCCGTGGGGTAATCTGCAGCCCAGACATGGGGAGAGGCTAGGCATTCTCCTACAGGCTGAGAAAGGAGGCTTCAAAGACACGATTAAGTGAGAGTAATAAGAAGTTATTGAAATAATATGTGATCCTTTTGGCTAAGATTTCAAAACCTTGTGCAAAATTTTTCTAATATTAATATTTTTCTACACTAAAAAGCCAGGTATATGAGAAATAAATCATTTGAAAATTATCTGAGTTTGCAGCAATATAGAAAAATCCTGTTTCTTAATTGTGTTTTCATTTGCTTTTATAGTTGCATCCACAGAAAACCTATTTCATTGACCTATAACAATTATTAGAACTAAAATTATCATTGCTTCTTAAAAGAACCCTAGGTGCCTCTTAGTTTTCCAGTTAGGTTGTTCATCTACTAAACTGTTTTAATTACAAAAGCAGATCATTTGACATCACTTCTTATTGTAAAATCTTTAAAAAAAAATTGAAGTAGGAGAAAAATTAAATACTTCATGATATTCTGAGTGGAGAGAAATAATTAATTGGCATGGCTTTCTAAAAGGTAACATTTTGAAGGCAATTACTTTCAGTGTGAGGGAAATAACTAACCCCTGCTGAGAGGATGAGGGGTGACAGTCACTGTACTCCTCTTTCAAACCAGCTCCGTTCTTTGCGAGACTAGAGGGAAAGTGTCAGTGGGCCGCAATTCAGTTTTAGAGTCCAACATTGTGGCAGCCGTGCCCAACAGTCCATGCAATGTCCCTGAGGGAAGTACCCACTTTTTTTAGTCAGGAACCAACCAGGGGCTCCTGGGGCAAGCTCTTTGGGCATCTTGCTCTACGACTGGAAATAGCTATCACTCTGTCCTCTGAATGGACTGGAAGCTTATAAATTGATTAAGCATTTTGTTTGTTGAAGTCAATATCCAAATCCTGAATAGAGTTTTAAGAAACTAATGATTTTACCATTTCCACATATTCTATGGAAGTGCTACCCTCAACAAAGCTAAATCTTTAGTAAGATCATCTGAGAATTTGCCATCAGAGTGGACCAAATATGAAGGCACAGCACACACCCACCTGCCACTGACTTGAAGGGGTATTTGTCACACCCTACCCTTACAGTAACATTCCAGAAGTCTTTTGTAGTCTCAGATGTTCACTTTTTGCTCTGGCCTTCCTTGACTTCTCTGTGGGATCCAAGTCTGTTTAGTGGTCTTGAGGGCTCCCCCTCGGTGTCCATCACACTATGAACTCCCGACTTAGCCGCCACTTGCCCAGCCACTCCTCCCAGTCTCCTGTGCCTCCCCCTCCCATCCTCCTCCCGCCTGTTTTTTATATTTAATACCAAGATACATATCCCCACCCCCATTGTCCCTGCAGGTGATATCATCTAGGGCTGTGGTTTAGTTACCAACTATCTGTGTGACAAACACTCTGGAATCTGTTTCTCTAGCCCCGATAGCTTCCCTGAGGAGCTGCAGACCCGTATATTTAACTGCCTCCTCGAACCCCACTGTAATGCCTGAAGGATGCTTCAAACTCAAAAATAAGGAAGAAAAACAAAACCAAAAATCAACACCTTACCCCAAAATCTAATCTTTATTTGGTATCCCCCTCATTTCAGAAAATGGTCCCCCATCCATCCTTTGTACAACCTGAAAATGTGGAGATCACCTTCACCTCCTTTCGCCCTCACTCTTATCGTACCTGTATTGTCAAGTCCTATTGCTCTTATCTTCTGAATATCCCTTGATTCTGTTCACATTTCCCCCTTTTCTCTTTTGTCTGGATTTCCAGAGTATTCTCTTCCTGTCCTCTTCTAGCTGTCCTCTACACTGTAAAGATTCAGAAAATCTTTTCAATTTACAAAATGGGGCAAGATTTTTTCTGCCTGAAACCCTTCAGTGGATTCTTATTGCACTTAAATATAGAAGTGGCTTTATGTGACCTGCCTTAGTTCCCACATCATTTCAGCCTTAATAGTCTTTCCAGCTTCATATCCATCCACTTACCCCTTTGTTTTCTCTATTCCTGCCATACAGGTCTTCTTTCGGTTTTTAACTGAAATGTCCTTTCTCCCTCCTTCAGATTTGTGCAATATGCTCTTTTCTTCAAGTGAGCTTTGCACGCCAGTCCTTCCTTGCAATAGTTTATCTCCACTCACAACTTGGAGCAAGGACTGCATTTCTCAGCTTTCTTTGCAGCATGGTGTGCAGTGTGACTGAATTTCATTCCTTGGTATATAAGCAGATATGTTCTTTTTTATATATTGTGAAATATCCTTAAAATACAAGAGGTGTGCACCCATTATCTTTCCCTATCCCCTTCTTGTACTTTGTTGCCTAAAATGTAAAGTGATAGCTGGAGCTTCATTTTGAACCATCAACAGATGGGTCATATGCCAAGGATAGAAAGTAAAAAGATGTAAGTTTTCTTATCTTTGATACCACAAAACACCATCTCGACTTGAAAGAAATACTCATAATGTATTTTAGATATGAAAAATGTGCTTTTCAAAAAGAGATAATAAGAAGAAAGGAAAATAATTGCCTCAAATACAGAGAGAACGTTTAAGTTTAAATTATGTGTGCGTATTTTAATCCTCAGAGCAGGTAAATCGCACCACATAGATTAAAAGTGCGCAGTAATCCAACTCCTTAATGGCAAAACATCTGAAAGCTCATTCACACTCTCATCGGTACATTGGGTCTACTTTCATACATCATCTTTTTATAAGAAGCGGATTTATATCACAGGCTCTGTATTTTCAACTTGACCGCTGATTCTTCTCTAAATTGAATATAAAATAAGAAAAGACATTGTACTCCCGCAGATGGAGAAGAACGCCACGCATGATCCACATGCCTTGGCCTGCCCTTGGCAGGAAATGCTGAACAGAGTGAAAGAGCTAAGCGTCGTTATTATTTTAAGTATCAAGCACCCTAGCAACCCAACCGTTTGTAGTAATAACCATTTGTAGTAATTTGATAGCTGTGAAGGTGTCCAGCTCTTCTGCCTCCTCCTCCTCACGTAACAAAGGAAGGCCAGCAAGCCCAGGAGTCCTGCCTAGAGACCCCATGTTTTCCGTCCCTATTCAGGGGAAAAGCTTCTTGCAAAAACAGATTCTCACAGCTATGATAAAAAAAACAGTCTAGTTACCTATGTCGATACACCAAACCCTTCATTTATGAACATGAATGCATGTAAGAATGGATAACCAAGAGTCACCAGAATTTAAGGAAAACCGACACCTTCATGTAGAAGGAAGAAGGTGATCCAGCAGAACTGATCCTAGAGGAATCACACAAAATGCAACAATGGAAAATAATCTGAAAAGTCATAGGGCAAGAACAAGATGCTATGAAAAAGGAATAACCTGAAATCACAAAAATATTCTTAGAAATTAAAACCATGATAGGTGAAATTTAAAATTTTAATAAAAGGTCTAAATAATCAATTGATTTGGTTAAGACAGCTCCCAAACATAAGACATAAAAGACAATAAATATGAATTTAATAGAAACTTTATGAGAAATATAGGACAGGCTCAGAATTTCCAGTATCTGTTTTTCCAAAAAACAAGAACAGAGAGAATGATGAAGGAAAAAACCCCACCATTTTTGTACTGTCTTATCATGTAAGCATTTTAGAACCCAAGACACACCACCAAATTAAGAATAGCTTGTCTGGGGGATAAAAGTAGTACTATATTCAATATACACAATGATTTTAAGAATGAGCTTTCTAACCCAGTACAAAGTATCAAAGAAATAAAAAAAGAATATTTCTGTGAGTTGTAAAAAAATGGTTTAGTTTAAAAAAACCACTAGGTGCTAAACAGTAATAATAATAATAATAATAATAATAATTACAACAATGATAAATCCCCCACAAAGACTGTCAGATTTGCAAATTAAAATACATATATTTAAGAAAGTTTTAATTCCTTGTATACCTGAATTTAAATTTAACTGGGTGTTTGGTATTTTTGTCTAGCCTTAATTCCAAATTTACATACATTTATTATTTTTAACACTTCTTTTTTTAATTTTATTTTGTATTTAATCTTTATTGTAATTTTTTCCATTACCATTTAGTCCCCTTAAACCCTTCTCTCCCCAGTTATCACCACACTGTTGTCCATGTCCATGGGTCCTTTCTCTTTTATACAATTAGATGAAATATTTTAACTCCAAGGATAAAGACAATTGTAGAAACTAAAAAGGAAAAGAGTGGAGAACACTAATAGGTTACCTCAATGGAATGCCTCTGATTGGCATCAGACTTCTCCTCTGAAACACAGGAGACTATGTCTGGAAAGGTGCTAGAAAGTTGAGACAAAGGATCAGAGACTTAAAATCCTATACTAGCGAAAATGTCATATAAATTTGTGGGTGAAATTAATTACAGTAAAAATCAAACTTCTGTTTAAGACCATTCTAAATGATGAAACATCAGAAGTATTTCAATTAAAACCAGGAACTAGAAAATTAAGAATATTATCACCATTAAAAGCCAGGCAGTGAAAGACAGATACCATATGCTCTCATCTATAAGTGGAAACTAATCAACAAAATAAACAAGCAAGCAAAACATAATCAGCAACATTGAAATAAAAAACAAACTGACAGTAACCAGGGGGGAGGCGGGAAGGGGATAACAGGGGAAAAGGAGGGGAAGGGTCATCAAGGAACATGCATAAAGAACCTATGACAAAGCCAAATGGGGCAAGGATTGAGGGTGGGAGGTGGGGATGGGTGGGGCTGGGGAAAGTCATGGCAGGAAAATGTTGACCAAAAAAAAAAAAAAAATAGGGGGAGGCTAAGAATAGTATAGGAAATTGAGAAGTCAAAGAACTGATATGTACAACCCATAAACATGAACTAAGAGGTATGGAGATGATGGGATGGGGTGCAGGGTGGAGGGGATAATGGGGAGAAAAAAATGAGACAACTGTAATAGCACAATCAATAAAATATACAAAAAAATAATAGCACAGTATTTGTTAATTGGTTCAATACTTGGAAATGTATTATAAAGCATGTGTTAATGAAGGGATAAACAAACAAACAAAAGAATATTATCACCATTAGTTTTCATTTACACACATTCATACAAAAATGAGACAATATAATTAAAAAGTATAAATATTGCAAAAAAGTGATAAAGCTAACAATTTTCTTGTGTACAACTGTCTAGGAAAAATTCCAAGTTAACTAATTAAAAACCTACAGAGCTAATATGAGAATTGAATACTGAAATTATATACAAGAAAAACATGCAAACATTAATAGTTTTTCTATATATCAGCAGGATCCAATTAGAAATTTTAATAGAATTTGAGATCTCATTAAAGGTGAAAAGTAATAAAAAATTAGAAATAAGCTTGGCAAATATTGTGTAAGGCTTTTAAGAAGAAAATTAAAAATGGAGTGAAGTACTAGAAAAACTTTAGTAAATGGAAAGACACACCATATTGCAGTATGAAAAAGATAATCATTTTCACATTGTTTTCTTCAAATTAATTTATAAGTACATTGCATCGCCAGTCAAAATGCACCCCCCCAAAAAAAACTTTACAGAACTTAAGAAGCTGATTCTATACACAGGGTCTGGAACAAATAATGCCCATTGTTTATGGTCTGGTAATCTATACCAAATCTTTTATTATAAAATCATAAGCATATAATTCAGTAACATAGCAATATCATAGTGAAGCATACCATATGACATTTTAGGTGAAATGTTCAAATTGCTGTCCATCTTGTGCGAGACATTCACATGCCCTACCAATCACACTCAATGGCATTATTTCTGCCAGACCCTGTATTTATTTGGAGGAGTAAATGCAAGAGAAGAGTGACAGATATTTTGAAAAAAAGATGATGTTATCATTTGTTAGCCTTAATGCTATAAATTTACAGTAACTAGAACGAAGTGGTATTTGTGAAAGAATGAAAAAATTTAACCCTTAAATGAAATCAATGAGTTGTAAAGACACTCATGTATACATGCAAATCTATTTTAGAATAAATTTATTAATTCAAATCAATGAAAGAAATAGTGGCTAATACAGTCTTACTATAGTTTCTAGTCATTGTGAAACACAAACTAAAAGAGTAGTGAAAAAACTGCAGCTTCAGGAAGGAAATACTTGATGCCTAAAGGAGGGGGACATCTATCCAGCCTCCCAGGTGAGTCTGGGTGACCTGTGAGGTGACAAACATCTGCATCAAATGGTCAGCACCAGTGCGCTCCAGCTCTGCTGCTCTGCTACACTTGAGCAGCCTTGGTCTGCCAAACGTTCCCTAAACACTCTCCAGTTACTTCCTAAACACTCTGTACGCTTCCTTAACATCTGCTGATGTTTCTTCTGGCTGAAACGCTCCCCTTCTACTTCTTCATCTGGGAATATTCTCTGTATCTTAGAAACTCAGCTCAGATGATTTCTCTTCTGGGATATCTTGCTTAGCTTCTCAAAAGAGATTCCCTCAAAAGAAGTTCCCTCTTTCATGCACCCATTTTTTTTTTTTTATGGTTGTTCAAGTGCAGTTGTCTCCATTTTCTCCCCTCCACTCCCCCCAACCTCACCCATCCCTACATCCCACCCTTGAAACTGTCCCCTTTGGCTTTGTCCATGTGTCCTTTATGCATGTTCCTTGATGCGGCCTTCCCTACTTTCCCCTGTTATCCTCTCCTCCTCCCCTCTGGTTACTGTCAGTTTGTTCTTTATTTCAATGTCTCTGGTTATATTTTGCTTGCTTGCTTGGTCTGTTGATTAGGTTCCACTTAAAGGTAAAATCATATGGTATCTGTCTTTCACCGCCTGGCTTATTTCACTTAGCATAATGCTCTCCAGTTCCATCCATGCTGTTGCAAAGGACAGGAGCTCCTTCTTTCTTTCTGCTGCATAGTATTCCATTGTGTAAATGTACCATAGTTTTTTGATCCACTCATTTACTGATGGGCACCTAGGTTGCTTCCAATACTTGGCTATTGTATATTGTGCTGCTATGAACACTGGGGTGCATAGGTTCTTTTGAATTGATATTTCAGTATTTTTAGGGTATAATCCCAGCAGTGGAATTGCTGGGTCAATACTTCCTTTTTATTTTCATGAATACTGACAAGTCGATTCCACTGTCTTTAACAGATCTGTCCCTACTAAAACACGATTATAAAACAGAATGTTAAATGTTAAAGGAAAAGTGGATATTTTCACTGCCAATCAATGTCATTTTTTTAAATTTCCATCTTCATACGCTAGTGGAAAAGCCTTAAGAAAAAAAATGCCTTGTGAAATGTGTGAATTTTGATGTTCTATAAATACAAGATTTAAAATAGAATGTGCTCTATATAAATAAGAATATATTACCCAGAAAAGATAATACATATGCTACATTCTTGCAATATTTATTTCAGAACATTCAGTTACAACTTAAAGTGCCAGGAAAATGCTGATGATTGGAAATTTGTCCAGTAAGACAGAGGTGCACCTCCTTGTAGATTGCATGTCCCATTAGCCTGTCAAATTTTGAAAGGCTAATGAATTCTTTGGATGACGGGACTCTTCTCTAACTTGTGTCCTTAAATTCTTAGCTGGAAGCAAAGCGAGAGCAGAAAGACAGCATGGAACTGCAGTGAGTTGTCTCCCTGGCATCATCTCTTGTCATCAGCCTTCATGGCACTGACCCTGAGCCATCTAAGTGGGTTAGAGAAGTAATTAGGATATTGATGGGCAGAAACAATGGATGTCAGAGAACCTATGATTATCCTGTTATTCGCCTTTTTCAGAGTGATGTTGAAAGCAAAGAAGCAACTGTAAGGCTAAATAGCCTGAGATCTCATTGCACACATGGAAAACAAACAAAAAAATCCTTCTAGGTCCTCCTAATTATATTATGGGTCTGAATGAATCTAAATGTTTGCATTTATCTTAAGGCTTAAGCAAGTACTAAAATCAGGTTTATAGACAGAATACCACCTCAGTTTACACTACCACAAGAAAAAAACAACAATAATTAAAAATGAAAAATGTTTCTGATTACAAGCTAATTCACAGTTTTCTATTTTATTTCTTTCATCTTAACACTTCTCAAAGCATACATTTAAAAGATAACCAATGGTCTAATTTGACAAAATCATTAAATTATAAAAATTATTGGGGGATCACTATGTAAATTATATTAATGTCTAACCATTATGCTGCACACCTGACACTAATATAAAATAATACTGAATGTCAACAGTAAATTTAAGAAAAATCCAAAACCCTTTTTTTAAAAAAACAATGAACAAATCACCCAAAACTCTATGAAACCTCGAAGGGCATCTAGTCCAACCATCTTATTTTATACAAGAGGAATTGGAGGCTCAGGACAAGAAAGGGATTTACCCAAGTTTCACGGCAGTTGGAGAGAAGCCGGTCAGGAGACTGCTCTCCTCTCTCCCAACCGGCAGCAGTTTCCAGCAGGTGAGCCTGCTTTTCAGCCAGTTTTTGCTTCAATTTTTCTAAATGATTTTCTCCTTGAATATGTAACATTTTCTCTTTCTCACCTCCCCTTAATAAGCTAAACAAATAGGTAAGAAATACTCTTTGCCTATCAACGTGATTATGACTTTGCAGAATTTAGGGAGAAAGAATGTGCAACAGGATACACAGAAATTTATAGATGGTAATTATCTCATTACATGGAGGAGAAATATTCTTTTGGTTTTAGGTGATACAGCACATCTTTAGTTCGTATCTGCTGAAAGATACTTTGTGCTGCCTTTGATCAACTACTAATTATTTACCCTCTTTTAAATATTTAATATCTTATTGCCCAGTCTCTCATTTACGATAGCAAACATTTCTTACACGTTGTTTTATTGACATGACCATGAAATATGCAAAAAAATGTTGGACTTAGCCACTAATGAGATGAGCCCTCAAACCTGGGTGCATATTCCCATGCTGTCACTTTGTAGCCCTGTGGTTCAAGTAAGTCACCTATAATATCTCTCAGCCCTGATTTCCTTCTTGAAGAAAATGAGAACACTACTAAGGGAGGAATGGAAAAAATGTGTTTAGGTTAAACCTTATTACATGCCTATTTTCTCATATTAGACAGCAAACATTGGTGGCATTACTTGGTCCAACCTAATATATAAAACATCTGGCACATAGTAGGTACTCAGTTATAGACAAATTATTATAACTTTTTTCAACCTTTTCCCCCTGTTTTATTCATTATAAAGCCATCTCTGCACTGAGCCATCAACTTAATGTTTATGCAGTGAGTATCATGTATAAGTTTTTATTATTATTATTTACTTAAATTTTTTTAATTGCATCTTTCCATTATCATTGATCCCCGTTATGTTCCCTGCCCCCATCAATCACCACACTGTTGTCCATGTCCATGAGTCCTTTTTCTTTTTTGTTTGATCCCTCCATTCCCTAACCCTCCACGAGCTATAATGCCTGCTCTCTATCCATGAGTCTGTCTCTATTTTGCTTGTTAGTTCAGTTTGTTCATAAGATTCCACATATGAGTGAATGGATAAAACAACTATGGGACATTTTCACAATGCAGTACTACACAACCATAAGAAAGGACAAAGTTTTACCCTTCATGACAACATGGATAGACCTGGAGAACATTATGCTGAGTGAAATAAGCCAGTTAGAGACAGGCAAATACCATGTCATGTATATGTTCTTAATATGAACACAACTGCCCTGAAATCAGTTTAAAAAAAGTAAAAGAAGAAAGTAAACCCATTTCACAAGGTGATAATATCTTTTCTTTCCCCCATCGCGATCACATTTGACAGGGGTGAGAATGAATTACAACCAAAAAACATCTTAAATCCTCAGTTTGGCAGTATTCAAATTCTACTTCCTGGGTAAATTATTTTGGAATTGCTGCAAAGCTCTGTTTAGCAACTCTGTGTCACTGAAAGTATCTTAAATAAAATTATTCTTATTTTTCTTAAATAGAAAGCTTCCCATTTCACTGTTCTGTTATAAGTAGACAATAATAGCCAAAATTTTTAAAAATTTCCTATCGTCTATCAGCTACGGTCCTGATCATGCCACCTGCTCTCAACAATACCAGGAGGTGGGTGTTAATGCTGTCTCACTTTAGAAACAAAGAACTTTATAAAGCACAGAGAGTGACTTGTTCAGATCACAGAGCAGGTGAAGGTCGAGCTAGATTTGGACCCTCGGCCATCGGAGGCTTGAACTTTGCACACACTTCTGCTTTACGCTATAGGTATGACAAGGCATTAACCACAGGAGTCCTTCAGTAAATCATATCATAAATCACTGGGAGTAGAGAAGAGATACGGATTCAAAATAAACACTCTGACACCTCTGGGTATAGAATGACATACTTTTAAATTTTTGCTTTTATCCTCCCTACCTAGCCTTGACAATGAAATAACACCCTGTTGGCAAATTAAATCTTGCTATTTCTAGGTCTCTGAGTCATCTCTATAGGACCACAGTATTTGGTAACTTACTGGCATTCAGGCATGATTTGTACTCTATTGTATCTTTTAATGTCAACTGCATTACTTTTAATGTCAACTAGGTGACCCTTTTTTCTTCCTTCTTTCTCTTTACAAAATAATACCTTTAGTACAGTGAACGACCATGTTCTAGCCAGTGGCCTCGCAGCTAAGACAAATCAAACAGAACCACTGCTTTCAAACATTCAGAGCCTAGAAGGAAAGACAGGGATATAAATAAGTTCAATAAAATATCATAGATAAGATGATGCAAGATAGAGGTGGAAAATGTATTGTGGTTCTGTCGAGGAACTCAACATTTTTAGAGAAGCATTTAAAGGTAAACTGATATGACGTCTGGCATTTGCTTTAAACTATTCGAGTAACAATACCTAGACAAAAGAGGGATGTCAAAATGAGATAATGATGAAAAAAATTTTCTATAGCTACTAAAACTGGGTAATCAATACATTATATGATTGGCTCTATTATATTATTGTTAACATTTGTTGAGTATTTACCATGTGGCAGGTTAAGTGCTTTTCCTGTTCAAACGCATTCAACTCTCTCAGCTACCCTTTGAGGTAGGAACTGTTCCTGTAGCCACTTTATAGGCAAAGGAAACTGACAAAGTAGTTCGGTAAGTTGCCTAAGCTCACGAAACTAGTGGGTAGTGGAGTCTGACTCTACAATGCAGTCATCTAACCACCATGTTATACTATCTCTCAGTATGGGTAATTATTATAACATTTGATATAATGATAGTAATTTACTATTTTGGGGCACTGTGCTAAGTACTTTCCGTGCAGTATTTCATTTCATCTCTGTAAAAACATGAGGGCTTAAGTTTTAGGATCCTTTCCATGATGGTGTGGATTGGTCAGGAAACATGATAAAATAGGAAAGAAGGAAATGTTGCCTGAGCCAAGTTTCTAAAAAGGAAAAGCTATTTCCTAGGGTGAAAAGGATGTGATCCCATTGCAGGCAGGGGGAGAATTCTACCCAGATGCCCAGGGATGTGATGATGCAGACCCGGGTGACTGCAGTGGAGGAGGAGTAGGCGGGAGGTAGCCGGTACAAGGGTCGAGCAAGGCTGGATAATCAGGCATAACTGGGATCCGGAGATTCTCGGGATATGGAAAACAATTGGAGCTTGGTCCAAAAATTGAAAAGCTGTTTCAAAAATTATGAAAGAGTCAGGTTATAAGCAGGAAAGTGACAATATCAGACTTAAATTTTAAAGAATCAACTAGGGAGATCTGAAGGCTGTGAATCAGAGGGGGACAATGCCCAATGAGTAAATGATTCATTTGGTTTATCGAATATGGATGCTTTGAATGCACAATTTATTAATCTTAATAAATTCTGCTCAATAATGGATTATTTCTCTTTTCTCTGAAAACACAAACAAAACAAACCACATTACCTTTCTTTCTTGTACCCTTCTTCTCTCATGAACACAATGCTGCTTAAATGATATGCTGTCAAAGGGCATTATATAAATATGGTGCACCAAGTAATTTTCTATCATAGTTTGTTTATTAATTAGAAGAAAACATTCCCATGAGTCAAACTTGAAGTCACCACTCTGTTCTGTGGCTTAGATGGGTTGAAGTTCACCTGAACTATCAGAAAAATGATTTTGCTTCAGCTTCAGTTAAATATTGGACTGCATTTCTTAAGCATGATGATAATATTTATTTCCAGGAATCTTGAAAAAGAAGGGAAGCAATCTGAATGGCTTCATCTGCTGGTAAGTACTCTTTTCCAAAAGTTTATGGATGTTATTTTTAATAGATGGTTTCACAACTACATTGACCTCTCTCCGAAACTCCTGAATAGAAAATTAGATCACATCACTAAGCCCCACTCTTATCACTACTGAAGCATCTTTAAGTGATAAATAAATTTGTTGGCATGAATGAAGGGAAAGGAGGCTTTTCTCAAGAAACAAATAATTATCTACTAAAAATTAAAGCTAATTTATGCCTATTCATTCTATGATTCAAGCTCACCTTTGTTCTTTCAAAATTGCAACTATTTTGATCTGTTTATGCCAGCTTGAAAATCTAACCCATTTAATATGCATTAGTAATGCTCTAAATCTTACATTGTAGAAAATGTATCATCTTCCACGCAAGATCTTACTCTTGAAGCTTTCAAAGTATCACAATTTTTCTACTTTTATGACAATATTCAATACTTTTATATATTTATAGTGTGACTGGTCCCTAAAATCATTTCTGCTGAAGATCCTTTAAGCATGACCAACCAGATCTACACCTCAGGAAGCTCATGATCCAAGCCAGAAAAAGGAAAGCAGCAACAGGAGTTGAGCCAGGCAGTTCATTCATTCAACAGACACTCATTGGAGCCCATCTCTGTGCCAGGCTCTAGGACTCTAACAGTAAAACAATGGGTGTTACAGAGTTTACAGAGAAGTGAATCTAGATTAGTAATTAATCGATGCTATCACATGAAGAGTTTGGAATAATTAATCAGGTTCACATTACAGGAAGTAGAGAGGCCCTTTGTAGTTAATTTCTTTGCCTGCAGTACTCAAAGTTCTTGTCCATGACGAGGTCTATGAGCTTGTGCCTGAATGAAAATCAACACGCTGCCACCTTCATTGAGAAAGTTTCACTAAGAAAAAAATAGCAGCTAAAATTAAGAGTGTACCTCATGATACAAGTAATTTATATTCTGGCATAAGCTCCTTATACCATTGTGCGCATTCTGCCAAGGTCCTTATCTTGCTGAAGACTAGTAAGAAACAGTTTGCAGATGGGCAGCCAGTCTTTTCACCTCACTTTGCATTGCATTGCTCTAGTCTATATTCCTAGCTGTTTGCGAGCCACCAACTGCAGATTCAGTTCACAAAGGCTGTAGTTCGAGTGCATACTTAAGGGAAGTCTACACGTGAAAGGCATGGAAAAATCCCAGTTTAGAGTAGGCTTTGGGGGCAGCACAGACACAAAAGAGAATGTGGGACAGGCCAATGATCCTGTCCTCCAATTACATTCCTTTATTTACACTGGTTAAGGCTCTATCAGTTTCTTTGTGAAAAGGAATTGGAGTGTGATCAATGCATACCATGTGTTTGTTAGAGTAGCTTCTCAAACATAATGTACCTACACATCTCCTGGGGTCCTTGTTAAGAATTAGGTTCTGATATAGTAAGTCTGGGGCATGCCTCGTTTCTATATTTTTAACAAGCTTCCAGGCGATTCTGGTGCTGCTAGACAGTGGGTCACATGGAGTAGTGAGGCTTGGTATTGGTGCCATTTACATTTCATTGCACGCATTGTTACAGCAAATTGGGTTCAGTCATTCCCAATATATTCTTTTACTGTTTTCATGAAGACATGGATTAAAGATCTTCTATCCAACTGTTGTATTCAAGATTATTCTATTCAGGGTTATTAAAACCGTGTAAGTAAATGGAGAGAATTCACTCACTTCTTTCCCGATATCTTGCTTATATGTGCGCAGGTACTATTGACTTCTTTTACCTTGAGCTGGGCAGCTTTGCATTTCGTTGGACTGTGTGGGAATAAAGCCCTGACCTTTCCCAGAAAGTTGTTTGGGTAGTTCCACAGAGCCAGAGAATGTAGCTTCCCATGGCTCCAGGGAAGGCGTAAACAGGGTTAAAGGGAACAAAAATAAAAGAATCTCACAATTATATCCAATCAGTGTAAGTGTGCATAGACAGGAACTTAATGTAAAATTTATATTTTCAGCTACTGTTCCACATCTCCTCATATGGAATATTGATTTTGTGTAACTATTTGTCTCTGGCCAACCACTGCCACAAAAGCAAATTCACAAAGATAATGAAGAGAAAGCCAAGGAGATCAAGTGTTATTGTTTATAACCTTCGGGAAAAATCTGCAAAACTCCACTGAGTCACAGATAAAAGCATGTTAGTTCCAAAAAAAAAAAAAAAAAAAGGAAGGGATAAGGCCACTCCCAGGATAGAAAGAGAGTAGTCATATCCTAACAGAAGGCTATCAGTAAAAATCCTGGGAAATTGAATTAACAGAGAGGAGTCATTATTTAGATGAGCATTAATCATGGAATATGGGGAACAATCAGTAAGCTTGCGACTCGTGATTCATTCGTTCATTCAACATCATGACAAGGACATGGCACTGGGAAAGGTTTCAAAGTCTTAAGTGTGTCCCTTAAAGTACTGCTCAATCAAATTTGCTCAATGAATATGAGCTAGACGCTGCGTATGCGCAGGAGATACAAATATGAATTACAGTCCCTGGCCTCAAGTGGACCACTGCTATGAGACTGACAGACAAATAAATTAGGGATTAAACTATATGAGAAGTATTATTTGTCTCATGCCTGAATTATACAAGCTCTGAATTTAAATAGGAAACTTTATTGGAATTCTGAGTATACAAAAACTCTTTATTGGGGCAAATACTTTTCTACTTGTGATTGTTAACTGTTGATGTAATTTTGGTTTTCTGTAGTGAAAGGGAGATGTTTTTCTCACATCTTCACAACACCTTTTTAACATTTGAGTCTGGCTCTCATAATTATATTTAGATAGCCTTCAGGCTAAACACATTTCTTTTTTTGTTCCAGAGAATACTAGACATATAATTAATTTTTAGCAGATTACTTCAGTTATATAATCAGTAGACTGTATAATAAATTCATTTCACTCAATAAAAAGCCTGATTTTATATAAGGGAAAGTGGAGAAAGAGAGAAGGAAAAGCTGGGGACAATGTGAATCAGCAAATGTTGCTGACCTTTCCGGCAGAAAGCTATTGACTACCTGAGAGAATGCAAAGTGCATATTTAGGGCATTTTGGTTTTGGGCAGCCAGATGTGCAGTAAAGAAAGCAATTTAGGTTATTTATGGATTTTTCCAAAAATCTGAGAATATCTAACTGTTTTCTTGTGAAGTGTACAGAGCAGCTGTCTCTGTCTTAGCAAGGACAGCTCTTCACCATTTTAAAATGTTTAATGTCCATAATGTTTTTCAGTTTTCACACCATCTCGGTGGAGCTAGTTTTTAGTCTCGAAGAAATTAATGCGCAGTATTGGCCTTATACTCTCCATGGTAACGTTATAGGCTTAAAAAATAATTGGGTAGATTTAGGCCCATTTAGCCTACAAAAACAAGTACACATTCAGGAATAGCACTTTTCTAAATGACTGTACTAATGACCAAATACCCTTTCCAAGAAAAAAATAATCACATCCATTTTCTCTTGTTTTGTGTGTATGCTTTTTAAAATAAAATGTGAGTGGCTACTTTGTTTCTCTTACAGGTATTCAGATAATTGAGGTTCTGGCCCAAGACATCCGTGTGGGAGAGAAGCCATCCTGGTGTGGGAGAGAAGCCATCCTGAAAGGTAATTTATAATTATGACTGAAACAGTTAAATAAATTAAAATTTAAAATAACTACTGTCAAAAACTTGAATCAGACAGGCCATTATGACTCAGGATACCCAACAGAAATGGCACACCTCCAACAGAACAAATATAAGTGTTCAATTTATCAGGGTAAAATAAAATAATTTCTATGCAGGACTGAATTAGGGCAAAGGAGAATAAAGGAGGAAAGAAAAGGCGCTGCCTTAAGCCCATGTGCCTAGCCATTCTGATCGAGTGGCAGACATTTATTGAAGATCTGCTAGGTGAGGGGCCCTGTGACACTGCAATGCTTTGCTACTCTGTGGCCTGTGGAGCAGCATGCAGCATCGGTGTCATTGTGATAAATGAATCTAAATTTGCATTTTAACAAGATTCCTAAATCTTACTCATATGGAATTTAAGGTTGAGGTGTACACCTATAATGCAAATGGGAGATCAACATTTCCTAAACTTATGTCACGAAGTGTTAAATTACCTCTAGGTACCAGTATTTTATCAAGGGACCAAGGAGATCCTTATGATTAGATAAGTCTGATAAGGAGCAAACTAAATACATACCTGTACGAAGGCAGATGGGGTAAAGACCAACTCTTTCCATTCTAATTATTTTGTAATTTAGATTTTGTATTTATTAAATAGAAATATTTATTTAGCAAGTAGATGCTTACACTTCAATTTTTAATATATTACTTGATCCTAAGTCAGTTTTTTAAAATTTTGTTAATTTAGCTATGGAACCCTTTGCTCAGATGAAATATTTTTGCCACCTAAAATAATTATTTAAAATAAAAATATTTAAATCGCAAAAAGAGTGGGATTTAAAAATCTATTAGTGCATTCTTATTCAAAGCATATAGTCACCCACTATAAAAATCACACCCAATCATTAATTGTATCTAGGACATCTTTCTATTGACTTGTTATTTCTGTAAGTACTAGAAGTGTTTTATAAAATGTAATAATATTTCCAGTAATTAATGGCTAGCACTTGAAAGCATATATCTTTCAGGAGGATGTAAAAGTCATCAAATATTCATTTATAAGGAAATACGGAATAAAACATTATCCAAAATAATTACTTAGATTTGTTTTTTGTCTAAAATCTAATTACTTAGATTTTTTTATAATGACTCAACCAGTTATAAATAGGATGACAAAAAATGGAAGTTATGGGGATGTTAATTAAAGGTTTCTTTATTTCCAAATAGCAGCAGCTAAACTACTGTTTTAACAAACAGAAAATACATTCTTAGTGAGTTATCCAATGACCCCATGATACCCCTTCTCAAAGCGAAACATTTCATTTTATAGTATTTAAACAGCCAGATCACAGAACTGTTAATAAAAAAGTCTTATTTGTCTTGAAATATGTATAAAATGTTGTAGCTGACATTGTACATTGGTTTTAGGACCTAGAAAATAATGAAAAAATATGATTTCTAAAGATTGGTTTTCAAAAGCAACAGTATCCCCTAGGTCAGGAAATAATAACACTTTGTGCCTTAAAGTATTGTAAAGCATTTTTTAAATGCTATTCTCACTAGAAAACCTGAAAAATCATATTAAAGATTCATGGCTTCACCCATGTGTGAGTGACCCCAAAGACTTTGCAATTTTGCTGACAGGTGGGTCTGAACAGGGCCTTGGGAAGGAAAACAATAAAGATGGTAGTAAAAGACCTTGGCAGAACATCCAACATGTCCCTCTCAAAGGCCTGATGGGTTTCTTTTTTCTTTTTCAATAATAATTTTTCAGATTGTTTTTGGATTGATCAAAGAATACTACTTGACTAATATAACTTATTTTCCCACAAATTGTGGTAGAGCTAGGTTAAATAAAGTAAAGTGGCCCAAAATAATATTCTGAGTCGTTGTAGTAAACCATGGACTATCTGAGGATTAAGGTCTTTTAAAAAGGGGAATAATATGAAATTACTTTCCAAGTAGGTTGTATTCTCATTGCCTTATTTAAACATCATTGTAGTTTTTAGTATTGTCCTTTTGACTCTCCATCTGAAATACTGAATGTGTCCTCCAGCATCTTAGGTCAGGTCTGAATATGCTGAAGTGTCATGCTCCGATTTGGGAGTGCTACGGATTGTACTAGAACCGTATCCACACAGTTACTGTTGATTATGTAGAGATCCTAGAGCCTCCATGCTTTGCTTTCAGCTTCCCCATAGACAGTCACACTTCTCCTGCTACCTTTCTAAGGGTAAGACATAACCCTAGGAGGGGCAAGGAAAGTAGATTTGTTTTGATCAGTAGGAAAAAGGCCTGCACATAACTCTTTCTAAGATAGCCCATGTTTTATGCATAGATAATGGAAGAAAATACCCCCCAAAATTAAGCAAATAATTAATTTGAACCATATATAGTTATCCGAATATACCAATTAAGAGGTGGCGGGATTGAAAACCTAAATAATTGTTTTAATTGACTCTGGTAGTAAAGATCTATTCTGAGCGAACATCTTTTTTCCTTTTTAAATTACTGAATGATCTAAAGGGTATTCATTAAGATACAGTTCAAATATCATTTTTATAAAAATCAATTTTTTATTTCTTATAGCAGTTTACCTCCTCAGACTTTAGTGAGTTAACATTTTCTCATTATCAAAAATATTGCTTAATTGTCCATGTAATTCCTTTAGGAAGTTAATTATATAGCATCCTGATATCAGCTTAGAAAATTAGCTGTCAGGGACACATAATTTCTATGTGCCGAGTTTTAAACTACTGTCTTTCTAATTTTATTGCCAAATATGAGATGTGGAAGTCAATAATAAATCACTCCTTTAACAAGGAACCTCTGGTTTCCTCATCATGAAAGATCTTAAATTTCAGTCCCTTGACTATAGTTTTCTCCAGCTCAATGCTTACGTTTCTGTTAAGAGGCGATAATAGTTTTATAATTAGCAGGACTTTCCATCAACTGATAATGACAAGCAGATTTGAACCTTATTTATAGACTACAACTATTTACATAGGATAACTTAAATTTACCCTTACATTTATAAATGGCAAATATTAGTGAAATCCATTTTTACTTAATTTATATAGAATATATAGGATTACACTGAACTCTACTTTGTTTTTCTAGCATGTTTTTTTGCTTCTTCCATTCTTAGTTTTTTCCCCCCATGGTAAAAAAGATCTAAAAATACACGTCCTTACAAACTACAAAGGAGTGATTTACACAGAATCACTTTTGTATGTTTGGGTTATGAAAATACATTGAATATTTATGGAAGTAAATGATACATAATAAATAATACATATTATTATTATGTTGATAATATTGTCTCAGTTTAATTAATGCATAGACACTGATACTTGATGTTTACATTAGAAATGAAACTAAGCAAGCATAATTACCTTAAAGAATCTCTCATCATGCAATGATATTTATGAGCCTTACTATTTCAAAAACATTAGCATTACCCTCCCCCTACCCCTCACCCCCAAGACCTAACCTAGCTGCTTAGCTGCTTGTTGGAAGTCTTCAGGTACTGTATATATTTTGTTTCTAATATAGACCATTGCTATTTTTTCCAAAATTTAAAAATATAATTAAAAACTTTTCCCCATCCTATGTCACTCAGAATCCACGTGCCTTCTGTTTTAGGGGGTCATCAACCACACCCCAAGCTGGAGGGCAAACGAGGTGGAAGCTGGGAGACAAGGAGCTGGGGCTCAGGGATACTCCACCCCCCAAGGCTTCATCCTCGAAGAAGGTGGTCCTTACACTTCAGAGGCTGTCTGATTCCCTGGAAAGTGGATGTTATGAAAAGGCAAGTTCTCTGCGCTATACTTGCTTCGTATAAAATGTCCTCCAAAATAGGACGGTCCTCTTGTGGCTGAGAAACTCAGCTTAATGACAACTGCGCAGAGGCCCGCCCTCTTGACAGCAAAGCTCTGCCCCAGCAATCCCCCACCACAGCGCCCACCCCAGCCCCAGCCCTGGCGCACTTCTGAAACCAGCAACCTTTCGCTCCTGGCCCCCACCCAGCGTTATCCCATCAGCAAGGTCTTTGCACTCAATGTACCAACACCCGGGCCTTCTTTCTTCTCTGGTCTGGATTCATCTTTCTCACAAGCCCCCCGAGCAGGTCTCTGTTATAGTTCTTCCAGCTCCCTAGTTTTCCCTTAAAGCACTAGCCCAGCTCACAACCCCGACAGATATTATTTGCTTCAATTCAAATTATAATCAAAATGCTAGCTTTGATTATCATTCTTTAAGTTCAAAACTTCTATACAAATGCAGCACAACAGAGGCCACCATACTGAATGTCAAATGGTGCACATTTGTTTCAAAATGCTCTCAGCCATCAGTAAGAAAAAAAAAATCTCCCTTATTACATTAGGGTACTGAGATTCAGAGTAATTTTCCACAGCTACACATCAGGGAAATAAATGAGAGAAACTTGTTTCAAATTCAGGACCATCTATTTTTGCATATTTTTTTCTTTCCCCTGACACACTGATTGGCAATGGTAATAGATTCAATAAAAATTCAATTGATATTATTATGCACCTGTGAGGAAAAAATGATCATGGAGTTTTTGTGATAGTTGTGATTAACATTTGCTCATATCAAATAAAGGCCAAAGATCTTGTATTTAGGGAACTGTTTTCCTTATGTATATTCACTCATTGTATTTATTGATTTGATGCTTCTTGTGTCAAATTGTGTCATTTTGATGCACACACATATTTCCTTCTCTGACACTGTACATATTCTTTCCTTTTCTTTCTATCACTACCCTTTAACAAGTAACTCTAGGGTACCTTCTTACCCAGACAGGCTTCATTACCACGCGGCTCTCTGTTATTACATTTCCCTAAGCTTGTTGAATCTAATGGTCCCTGCTTTGAGAATAAGAGGGAAACAGCTTCTTGTAAGCTGAGGAGAGGATACTTCCCTTGGTTGTCGCTATAATAAACATTACTTTGACAGTCTTGTCTACTACTTATAAGAAGTACTGATGTTGCCCTGACGAATGAAAGCAAATACTCTTTTGACTGGTGCTGTTTCCGAATTGTAAGTGCCAGGGAAAACTCCATGGTCCCATGTTTCTCAGCAGAAGTGACCTGCAAGGCATGGGTCTATGTAAATTGGCAATACCTCTGAGCCCTTTGCTGCCAGGCCTCTCAAAGCTGGAACATCTTGGGGAAAGGAAACTGGCAGTGAGAGACATGACAAGGCTCTGAAATCAGCTACAGTGTTTTGACACAGCTGTGATATTTCTTGGCTGACTTCCACCAGATCCTTTCTTTCCCCAATAGATTCTAATGAGAGTTTGATTTAGATTCACCTAAGTTAGTTATTATAAAGTATGATTTTTAAAATAATAATTCTAGGAGGTTAATATAGAAATCCCATTTATTCAAGTAAGAACATAATTGGAGTACCCTCAACTTTTATTGAATCTACTAGTAACAGGGAACTCTTTTAGGTTGGTCCTAGAAAGACAAGGTGGCATTATTTATCTATTGAGGTTTATAATCTAGACAAACATATGAAAAGAAAAACATAACTAAAAAGTAGCATATGTCAAAAAACACATGAGAAATACAGACAAGTGTTTAGAGTAGGTAAGACTCAAAAGGGTTGAATTTTCAGGAATGATTTTCTGAAGGGGACCAGAAGGCAAGATAATAATAATAGTAGAAAATACCATTTACTCAATCCTTATGTGCCAAACTTAGTTCTTTATAAGTATCTAAGACTCCTAATCACCCAAGGACGTTGATATTAGTATTGCCATTTTATAGGTAGAAAACTGGGGCTAAGAGAAATTTCAGTGTGCTTCATCACTTTTAAAGTGGAAAGTAAGGTGCATTCTCTTTTATTTTCACACCTCAGATATAATGTTTGTGAAAAAAAACTCTATAGAAAATTTGACTTCCATCAAGGTTAAAACACTTTCTCAAGATGACATAAAGAAAGAATGAAATCTCACATGACTTATTGACTCTCCAATACTTGGCCATTTTATCAAACACATGATGCCAATGATCTTATTTGAGGAGAGATACTTGATAATATAGGCTTCCACAGTGTTTAAAGCAAAAATGACCAAATTTATCTCTCTTTTTATAATCTAGGATAATGAAAAAAAGAATAGCAGTGATTCTAGTGAAGACCCATAATTACTAACATCATTCAAAATCCCCCCACATAGAGAAGTATCTAGGCATAGCTAAAGAAAGGAAATATTTGTGTGGTGAAAATAACATATGTATTCTTTCTTGGTAAAAATAGTACCTCAATCTTAGAGACTAAAATTCAATAATGATAAAAGAGAATGCTTAAGGAAATAATCTTGAGCTAGAGTCCTAGATTTTAAAAAGATTAAATCCATACTTTTTATCAAATGCCTCTTCCCATCCCATCAGCACCTGCTCTCTCTCATCATTTAATGTCCTTATCTTGTAAGAGCAGTCAACTTTGAAATTGCTTGGAGGGCAAAGTGAATGAGCCTGATAAATAGATTGTTTCAAGTCTCTCACGCAAAGATCAAAGAAAATTTTGAAGGAATGGTCATACAAATGCTTTTCCTTTTTAGTTTTTATTTTCCCCTCATTCTTTTGGAAATGCTGCTAACCGAAGGGAAGACATATATCTTCTGTTTTTTCTGTTTTGCTCACAGGACCAAGGATTGCCCAAAGACTATTATGTGGAGTGCTTTCGGATTAGACACTGTGCTCGATTCTAGGAATTCAATCAATACTGAATTGGCGAAAGAAAATTATATACAATGTGAGTTTCCATGGGACTTGAAATACCTTGAATTATGAATAGAAGCCATGCTAGGGTCTACACTAATATTTGTCCTTAGATTTTTCTAAATAATGTTGAGTCCCAAAAAGCACTATGTTGGACGTCAGAATATAATTTTACCATTAACTGAGAGATGAAGTTTATCTTAAGGCAAATGTAGAGGAACAGCGGCATTCTTATTCCTATGACCCAAAGCTCCTGGAAATCACTCAAATTGTGACTGAATTAAACAGTGCAAATAAGAGTGGCTCTAAACAACTTCATGCACCTAAGCCACTGACTGTTTCCATATCTTGCTTTAGCTTCTATTGTAAGCAGGATAGCATTATATACTTGTAATCTCTAAATCCACACCACTTTAGTGACTAGAAAAAGCAGGCAAAGAAAAATATTATACTGTTTCATTTCATGTTGATGCAAATTATTCTCATAATATGTTTTTTAAAGTCTTTATCCTGTAAACTGAGAGTCAGAAAGTGAACAGACTATTATAATAATCCTTTCTCAGCCTCATCATTTATGTGGCATTTTGTACATCCTCTATAAGCATGATTACATCAGGACACCTCAAATCGATAGCATTTATTTTTCACCGTGACCTGATTTCAAACCCTTGAGGAGAGAGTCATAAGTAAATGTAATCTAAGACCATACTTACTACCTTTGTTTAACCAAGAGTTTCAGTAAAGAAAAATTGCAGACCAAACAGCCTAGTCAGAAAGTTAGCAAAGGGGTTCTACTTCCAAAAAAAGATTAAAAACTAGCATCTAAAGTATTTTTTTAAATGACAGTATTTTGAGGTGGACATTGGATGTAAAACTATAAGAAAAATTGGTGCTGACCAAAGCATGCTCTTATCCTGTAGTTTCTGTGTTCAGGATTGACTTGGCTGTTCCAGAAACACAAAGTTTATTTGAAGTTTCCAGGTTCTTTATATCTCTTCTGGGCTTACAGAAACCATTATGCTGCGTGTATCCTTAATGTGTTGTGCAATTTATTTTAATAATATTCATGCAAAATGACTGCATACCCAGTGGCCAGAAGACTGATTGTTCATGTAACTGTGATAATTACAAATCAAACCATCCTCTGAGTTATGAACAGTGAGTTATGGTTACAAGAATACTACAGGGGAACCCTGAATTTTGGTCCCAACACTGTCACTAATTTCTTAGGGTAGGGTAGGCAAAAGACAACTCAACTGTACCAGATTTTAAAATAAAATAACTGAATTACACAATAAAAATTAAATTAACTGACTTTAATATCTTAATTTGAAATGAAGTTTCCTTCAGCAACTATACAGAAGTATGTGGAACCTGACTTGATCCTACAATTGTCAGTTTCATATTCACGTCCCTTCCACGTTTTTCTCACTGTACTTCATGCCTTGCTTCTTCAGTTCTGCTCCACTGGTAAGACGATATAACTCCATCAATCTTGATGCAATGGAGCAGTTCACTATTAACACATCTTCTAGTATGAAAAAAGCTTGTGGTTCAGGATATATTATTTAGAATGGTGATAATGAATTGACTTTCAATAAGTTAAAAATGAGAAACCGTCACTTTAGAATCCTTTCTTTTTTTAAGTGCACTTAAATAGTCAAATGAGAATAAAGATAACCTTGGATAACGGTTTACCAATTTTTTTCACCCAAAATAAAATCATTCATTTTTTCTCCTCTCATGGATTCTATTTTATTAAGCATTTTTGTCTACCTAATGGTAATTAGGAAATAATGCATTTTTTCATTTGAATTTACTAAAGACAGATACGACTATCAATTAGAGCTTCTGATTAGAATGGGGTAAAACTTTTATCACTCTGAGATGGTTAAAAAGTTGGCCAAAAGCTCAGAAATACGTTTCATTCAGCCCACATAATCTTAATGCAGGCAAATCAGCAATTTCCATTAGAAACAACAAAAGAAAGAACCTTCCTAAAACTTAGAGTTGTTGATCTCTGTATCTTTTATGAGAAGCTATTCATAATGCCTTCATGGGATCGTGGCAAAAAAGCAATAAGACATTTATTTCCTCAAACATATGCACAGAAATACATGTTTAGCTAACTATCTGGTGTAAAACATTGAGACATATTGTGTCTCAAAATATACAGAAGTCAGCTGACAAGTGGAATGGGAAGAATATTGATTTTGAATTAGATTTTAAATTTGAGTCATGTGCAAATTTTTTTCTCTTAGTCTCAGATTATTTACGTATGCAATATGTTTAATAACATCACCTAAAAAACACTGACAACTTTCATGTCATAAAGAGAAAGTATTAGGTACATAATAATCACAAAATATTAAAAGCCACATTTTTTAAATACACATAAGAGATCAATGTCCTGATTATACAAATAGCACAAATAATAAAAATATTCTGAATAGAAAAGCGGGCAAAGTACATAAAATTCACTAACAAAAATATATACAGTCAATAAACATATAAAAATATGTCCAATGTCATTAGTAATCAGAGGAAAATTAAAACAAAAACATGCTGCTTTTCACTGAAGAAATTAGCAAAGGTTTTTAGAAAGATAGTACTAGAGACTAGTAAGAGATGTATTTTGTTATTGAGTCAAATAAGATTTACTGTAAGTACCAGGCACTCTTTTAAGGAATGGGATAAAATGAAGGATAAGATGGGATTACTGTACTCGCAGACCTAACATTCTGAAGGGTGTGTGTGTGTGTGTGTGTGCGTGTGTGTATGCGCGTGCACACGTGTGTTTGGTGTTAGTGTGTGTGTTTGGTGTTTAAGGAAATCGAGCAATAATTAGATAAATAAAATAAAGAATTATAAATTAGCTAAGTACCATGAAGGAACTGAACAGCCAACTTTGATAGGAAATCATGGTAGAGGAGCTAGGGAGGTGAGGGAAGGCCCTCCGAAAGAGCATATAGTAAGCTAAAATTGGAGAGAGGAGAGCCTGAAAAAGTCCCCAGGCAGAGAAACACCACATGTACAGGCATTGAGTTAAGAGAGGACTGAGTGCGCTTTAAGACCTGTCAGAAATGCCTATGGACTTGCAGCATAGTGGGCCAAGGGAGTGTAGCAGTGTTAGAGGGGGCGGGAAGAGGGAAATGAGTGGATTAAAAAACTATGGTATATTACACAGTGGAGTACTACGCAGCAGAAAGAAAGAAGGACCTACTACCTTTTGCGACAGCGTGGATGGAACTGGAGAGCATTATGCTAAATTAAATAAGCCAGGTGGTGAAAGACCTATAAGTAGAACCTAATCAATAAAACAAACAAGTGAGCAAAATAGAACCAGAGGCATTGAAGTAAAGAACAAACTGACAGTAATCAGAAGGGAGGGGTGAGGGCAAAATGGAAGAAATAAAGGGAAGGGTTGTCAAGGAACAGGTATAAAGGACCCATGGACAAAGCCGAAGGGAGAAAGAATTGAGGGTGGGAAGTGCGGGTGGATTGGGAGGGGGAAAGTGGTGGCAGGAAAACGGAGACAACTGTACTTGAACAACAGTTTTAAAAAAAGATGCAATGAGTGGTTTGAATGTTATTCTTATTGTAAAGTCAAACAGAAACTCTCAGATGAATAAGAAATCAAACATTTATTGTGCATATAGACTATAACATGAAAATTTAACAAATAGAAATAAAACTACAAAACTGATAAGATATAAACTGTCAACATTAATTTAATGTGGCAGATAATCTTTGATGACACTGCATTGCATTCGATGCATGCATTTAGCACCAGGTGTGACAGTGTTGGTTCTTTTTAGTTATATATACTTATATTAACTAATCTTCTTATTTTAGTGATTTTGAAACTATCCTTAGCTCATCATTTATGTTTCGCTTGCTTTGAATTCACTATTTTCTTGTCCCATAACTATTTTCTTTCATCCTATATATCAATAGTTAGAATAACTATTTGCTTGGTGACAGTGACATTAGGACCTCTAAGAGAGATTAGCCCTTCCATGTACTTTGTAGCACTATTCACAATAGCCAAGACAGGAAATGTTCATCAAAAGATGAATAAAAAATGAAAATGTGCCATTATATACCATGGAACACTACTGTTCGGTCATTAAGAAATGGAAAATCTGCAATATGCAAAACATTTTGAGCACGTTATGCTAAGTGAAATAAGCCAGACTTGGGAAGACAAGTACTACATGATTCCACTTACATGAAACGTGTAATATAGACTCATAAAATCAAAGACTGAAATGGTAGTTCACCAGGAGCTATGAAGAGGGTGAAATAGGGTATTATTAATCAATAGCTATAAAGATCCAGGTCAGTAAGATAAATAAGCCTTAGAGGTCTGCTGGAGGACATTGTCCTATAGTCAACAATAACGTATTATAAGAAGATAGATCTCATGTTGTGTTCTTCCCACAATGAAATTTTTAAAAATGCAGACATAGAGGAAATGTCAGTATTTATATGGATGTGTATATTTATTTATATGCATTTGAATTGTTATCAAATAGGAATACAACATTTATTCCTATTCTTAGTCCCCCAAGAGTATGTCTGAAGCCCCCGGGTAGGAAGCACTGCTCCAAGGGACAGTGTTGCGGACAGGTCCTTCAGAAAAGGGCTTAGATTTCTCAGAGTTCCGTAGTTGAAAACCCCGCTAAGTGGAGGCAAACAAATTTCACAACAGTCTTATACCTCAAGGAGGAATTCCTATTGTGTTTTCTTATTGCTCTGGCTAAACCTTTTAATTTAAGTTCCCAGAGCACCTTTCATGCCCTAAATTAAAGGCAGAATTTAGTCAAATGAATGCCTAAATCCTCATCTGGGCACCAAAATAATCCTGGCAATTCATCCGCTTCATATTGAAATAAAATGCTAGGTCATTTCTGTGTTTAAGAAGCATGACCCACAGTTAAGATTCAATGAAATAATAAGATACAATTTATACTCTAACAAATTTTAATTAATTTTCAATTAAATATAGAAAATTGAATGTTCAGGAAAAATACAAAATTACTGTTGGTAAGGAGAACAACTATGCCATAGATCTTGCTTTCCGTCAACGCCGCAGAATGTGTCTAAGTCTGATTTGCAAAGCGACGCAAAAGGAACAGCCACTGAGCCAGCCTAATGAAATCGGACCTATGAAATATTTTAACTTCATTTGAAGAACCAACTTTTAATGTATAGTGAATTCTCAGTTATTTGCCTGTCGGATATCTATATTTCGTGCACAGCAATTTTGTCATCCTCGGTTGCATTTAATCAAGCTATGAGTAGAGGATGTGAGCTGAAGCAATGAGAACTCATTTTATTGTTCATCTACTCTATACCCACTACATACATCATATGAACACATACAGTGTGGGGCAAAGTGGGTTTACAGTTGTTCGTATAGAAAAAATACAATAATTAAGAAATAATAATACGAGAATAAACTCTGTATTTTGTGCAATGACAACTGAAAACCTACTGTTCATGCAGATAAAGAGACATGGCTTTTATCCATGTCACAGTTACTCTTCATTGTGATTCAGTCATCATTTCCTCAAACATTAAGTAGTCATTGTCATTATCAGTAGTGACATCTGTCAAAAAATTATGGTTCCTCCTTTCGGTTCCTTGTAGTTACAACCAGCCAGGTGACTAATTTTGGCCAGTAAGTTGTATGTGAAAGTGTTTTGTGTACTTCTGGGCTGGAATATTTAACTCCTGGCTAAGACCTTGGGGGTTCGTTTCACTCCTGGTGAAAACTCCAGAGAGCTTTCTCTCTCTTTCCTTCTGGTATAATACCCAGCAATATACCCAGATGGTGGCTGTTCTACTGAGTTCTGTCCCTGAATGACTATGATTGGAAGATGGGAAGGGATTCAGTTATATGGGATGATCCAAAAATAAATCTGTACTGCTTTGAGCCACTAAAATTTCAGGGTCATTTGTTTCCATGTCATTACCCGGGCCATTGTAATTGATACAAACAATGTGCAGCACATTTTACTATGTTCAGGGAATGCATCTGTGAACAACACAGAAACAGTCACTGGCCATATAGCGCTTGATTTTAGTGAAGACTCTTAGCTTTCCACTGCAAGAGTGGAAAGACCTGAGGGTAGGTACCTTTGTACATTTTCTTCATCTCTATATGTTAGAGCTTAAACAGCTACCCAATGCAGAGTAGATGCTGATCTATAAATATCTGTTGAACAAATGAAGAAGAAATTGAATGAGCTAATTAATTAAAATATTGACACTTTCCATATTGGAAATGTACAAAGTATGATAGCAGCCTGTAATGATACAAGGTGCCTGGTTCACCTAAGAGGAGTAGAGGCGACATCTTAGAGAGTGGCTTTTGAGAAGTGGAATTAACCAGATAAGGGGTGGCAGGACAAGAAAGGAGAGCATGTCCCAGGCAAATAGGACGGCATGTGCAGAATCACGGACATGGTAATGACACTTCTATGAAGGAGAAATGGCTGTGATTTAGCCTAAGGGTGGGACCAATAGTCACAGTGGTACAAGACATGGCGGATGAGACCACTGTGGGGCAGATCATGCAGGACCTTGTGCGTTTTATTAAGGATTGTGGGCTCATGTCTAGGAAAACAAGGGATTTGAAGGGATTCAGTTATACTTGGGTTGCTGTGAGGAAAGTAGGCTGGGAAGAATAAAAAATAGGAGTTTATGCAGGGTATTTTTTTCAATTCATTGATAATTCTAGCTCAGAATTAAACACAATGACTTGGAACTTAGTAGTTTACCTGAACTTTCTGACTATTAGCACTGGTTGGCTCCAGGGGGAGAAGCTGCCGTCTGCTCTGCTCCCTGCACTCTAACAAAACTGGGTTTGGTGCCCTCCCCTCATATCAAGAGGCTGTGCAGAGAGAACACACACAGAATGTGGAAGACGTAGTCCATTTCTTTACCAGGGTCTCTTTAAAAGATCTTGGGAAGAGGTTTTTTTCTGAGTTTGATACTATGAATAAGTTTGCTTCTCCTTAAAAATATTCTTTTTGAATTTTAAGGACAGGTAAAAATTGAAACAGATCAATTTCCCTCTCCCTGTGACAATGAAAAAGCTTACGACGAATGTGTGACCCACTTGAAGTACCTGTGTAGATTAGCATGTGAATATATATTAATGTGTCTCAGTGGTATGTTTCTTCCCTTGGCTTTGTTTCTTGTTATTACTTCTTGCTAAATTAGATCCTCCTACTATGTTTTATATATATTCATGTTACAAGGTCTTTTGGTACTAAGTATAGTATACACAAACATTTCTGAACCACTCCTTACCTCTAATCAGGTAAATAATAACCTTGGTATAAAAGCTAAGCAGCACTCTTTTATATGATATGCCTTTTAGAAGATGTAAAAAATAAGGACCGGATTAATATTCAAATGATTTATTGGTTAGCTGTTATGGGTCAGGTGTCCTAGGTTCAATGGTGAGTACAAGCAGATACGGTCTGTGCCTTCGTGGCATTTCTAGTTTAGGGGCCAAACCCTGAATCTGTGAGAAACAGGATTGTATTGTGTGAGGTCCCTGTACTGCATACTAGTAGGATGTTGAGCTGGACTGCCTGGGTTTGAGTCCTCACTCTGTCTCTTGCTTGATCTTGAGCAACTTACTTAAGCTTTCTGTGCCTCAGTTTCCTCATGTGTAAAATAGAAATACAAACAGTACCTACCTCATAAAATTGTTGTAAGGATTAGTGAGTTAAGGCATGGAAGGAACTCGGAATAGTGCCTGGCAGGGTTATTACTGTTAAATATTATTATTACCTATAAAGAGAATTTATATAATTTATCTACTGCTTAGTGGTCCTGTGAAACATGCAATGGGAAAGCAAAGATTCCTTTTTCTTACTTGCTTCTAAATAAAGCACTGTATGCTACTTAGAATTATGAGATCATTGAGTGAGAAGAGACCTTGGGAATCATCTTGGGCAATTTTCAACTAATTTAGAAATCTCTACCACTTTCCTGATGGATGGTTCTTTTTTAGCATTTGTAGAAATTTGGATCTCACTTCTGAACCAGCCAATCTATTCCATTGTGTGGCAACTGTAATGGTTAGAAAGCTTTTCTAGATTTGAGCCTAACTCTAAAGAAAAAAAGAAAACCCTAATATACCTAAAACATAGTAACTACTAAGTTGTAGATAGTTATTTTCATTAAGTGTATTATATTGGAAATATTTGAAAGATAAAATATGAACATTCAATCCACAGACACTCATTGAAGACCCACTGTCAATCAGAAACATCGTTAAAATAAAGTTTGTATAAAGGATTACAATCATATGGTATTGAAACAGAGCAGATATTCTAAGGATTTAAATAAATTTACTAAATGCCTACTTATGTGACAGGCAATTTAAATTTAATTTAATTCTCACAACCCTCCATGGTAGATAATATTGTTCTTAGAGTAAAGATGAAGTAACTAAGAAACCAAGATTCAGGAAGTTATTTTTCTGAAGAAATATAGCTACAGCTAGTATATAAATAGCAGACCTGGAATTGGAACAC